>PVKA01007355.1:47160-78473 GCA_004027165.1 Ctenomys sociabilis
CACATGAACTACCAAAATACGGTGTGAAAGTTGGCCTAACAAACTATGCTGCAGCATATTGTACTGGCCTGCTGCTGGCCCGCAGGCTTCTCAATAGGTTTGGAATGGATAAGATCTATGAAGGCCAAGTGGAGGTGACTGGAGATGAATACAATGTGGAAAGCATTGATGGAAAACCTGGTGCCTTCACCTGCTATTTAGATGCAGGCCTTGCCAGAACAACAACTGGCAATAAAGTTTTTGGAGCTCTAAAGGGTGCTGTGGATGGAGGCTTGTCTATCCCTCACAGTACCAAACGATTCCCTGGTTATGATTCCGAAAGCAAGGAGTTTAATGCAGAAGTTCATCGGAAGCACATCATGGGTCAGAATGTCGCAGACTACATGCGCTACCTAATGGAAGAAGATGAAGATGCTTACAAGAAACAGTTCTCTCAGTACATAAAGAACAATGTAACTCCAGACAAGATGGAGGAGATGTATAAGAAAGCTCATGCTGCTATACGAGAGAATCCAGTCTATGAAAAGAAGCCGAAGAGAGAAGTTAAAAAGAAGAGGTGGAACCGTCCCAAAATGTCCCTTGCCCAGAAGAAAGATCGGGTAGCTCAAAAGAAGGCAAGCTTCCTCAGAGCTCAGGAGTGGGCTGCTGAAAGTTAAACCAAATTTCTATGAAGATTTTTCAGATAAAGGCAAATAAACTTATTCATCAAGCAAAAAAAAAAAAAAAAAAAAAAAGTAATGCTATAATGAATATTATTTATATAACTACTGTGAGCATTTCTCATTTTTTAAGGATATATCTTTAGAAAGAGAATTATATATTTAGGCTTCTTACAGCATGCTGTTAAATTTTTCTCCTTAAGCAATTCATATTCTCAAAACAGTATAGTAATACGAGTGTTTTTTAGGTGTTGGGAAAGATAATTTGCTAACATAAAAATAAAAAGCAATCACACATAAAAAGTGGTAAATTTTTTTTTCTTATATTAAGCTTTTATGTGCTCGCTTCGGCAGCACATATACTTATATTAAGCTTTTACTCGAAGCTTAGTAAAAGCTTTTCACACAAGGACACAAGAACATTTTTTATTAAGCTATCATGTAGTCTAATATAGTAACCAATCTGTACAGCCATCTTATAACACAGAGTTTATGCCCTTCTCATTTCATCTATTCAATTTCTTCATCTTAACTTTTCCCCAATCAGGTTATAAACTCAGATTATTAAAATTTAAATCCTACTATAATAGATAGTAATATATCATATAAATGTAACTGAAAATAGTTAAGGATAAGACTAGAAATATACTCAACTAAAGCTATTCACTGACTGTTTTCTCATTGCTGAAACAAAATACTCAACAGGTAAAGTTAAAGGAGGAAAGGTTTATCTAAGCTCACAGTTTATACAAGTTTCAGTTTATGAAGTTGACAGAGCAGTATGGCAAAGGGGCATCACAGAGGAGAAACAGTCCATGAAAGCAGGGCTGGCAGAAGATAACAAAGCAGCAAAAGTACCAAAGTAATTTCTTTCTGTCCTTTTATATTCTACCTAGACAAGAAGTAGTTTGGGTGGTATCACCCACACCCAGGGCAATCTGCAGTGAATCCCAGCCATCACATAGCCTGAACTAGCCACCTGTGAAACCCCCAAACTATGACCTCATGAAATTAAGGAAATTTAGATACAAGTAGATATCTGCATTCAAAATGCATAAGCATTATATCTGGGATATACTAACAACTAATTAATATTTATTAATGTAACAAATGGAATGAGAGAGGTCTCTTTTATCAGAAAGTTAAGTTTATATGTGTTAAAGGCCATCTCATAATTAAGAACATGATTAAATTATTTTTGGCTTGGGGGGACAGTAATGGGAATTGCCCCAGGACCTAATTCATATTCTAGGCAAGCACTTCTTTAACAGTAAACTAGGGGCCAGGGAGATGACTCAGTGGAATAAGTGCTTCCCTGGCAAGTGCTAAGGGCCTGAGTTTAATCCTCAATTCCACCAAAAAAAAAGTAAACTATATCACCAACCTTATTTATTTTGAGAAAAGCTTAAATTGACCAGACTATTTCAAACTTACAATACTCTTGCCTTGGCCTCCTAAATATTGTAGCTGGGGTTATACGGAAATGTCATTGAGTCCACCTAGATTAATTATAAGATAGTCATTATTAAGTTTAATTTATTAGAGGATTCTGGAAAAGATGACCAAGTTCATGTTCACACAAGAAAATAGCCACAATCATGTTTTGTCACCCAATGCAGAGTACACAAACAAAAACCTTGCCAAACATTTGTTTACAAACCAAATTATTCTCAAACAAAAACTTTCATGAACTGAGGTACCACCATCAATTTTTCAAATCTTACTGGTGAATATGGGAGCAATGCACAGTACAAATCCATATCTAAAATTACATAAAGCTAGAGCTGTGGAGATACCTCAGTAGAATAAATGCCTGGCTGGCAAGTGCACGGTCCTGAGTTCAATTCCCAGTACCACAAAAAATATATAAATAAAATTACATAAATCTATATATACAAATAATACTGAATTGGGAAGAAATAAATTTTTAAGGGCCGGCCAGATAGCCCAGCAGATTAAAGCACTTGCTTAGGCACACACAGGGGCCAGGGTTCAATCCCCAGCATGCCATGCCAGCCTTACCCCCAGTGCACACTGAGATGGCGACTGAGACTAGGTATGATGGCGCGCACCCATAATTGCAGAGCTTGGGAAGCTGAAAACAGGAGAATCACTGAGTCTGATCTGTGTAGTGAGACTATGTAGACTCTGTACTAAATGCATTTTTTTTTTAAAAGCCAAATAAAAAACTAATGGTAAAATAAGGAAACAATTAGGCCTTTCTTCTAAAAGCATGTACTTATCTCAGATTCTGACAAACCATAGGAAATATGTCTCTATAATACATATACATGTCTCTAATAACTATATGCAGTCATAGAATAGTAACCTAGATACTAACTAATGTCATTACTCAAAGATTTTCTTTTTTGCAGTACCAGTTATTGAACTCAGGACCCTGCGCTTTCCAGGCAAACACTTACTCTACTTAGCTATCTCCCTGGCCTGCTCAATGATATTTTTAAAAAGAACCCAAGGTTTTGTAATATAGATAGGCATGAATACAGAACTATGCAATATCTCTGAAAAAAAGAAAGTCTACAAGAAGCAAAAGAATAAAAAATGAGTCACGGAATAAGTCACACACCATCACAATGTTCTTTCCATTTTACATTTCAATGAATACAGCCTTAAAAGTTTTGCACCATTTCTAATAATGAATTAGCACACAATCAAGTCCTTATGAGGTATACTTACAAAGTTTTTGAGAAGCAAGTTGTATTGATTGACCCCACAGCTTTTTATCTTGGCTTTTGAGACTATCATTGATGAAATGCACTGCAGGTACAGCTTTGTGCTGGGCATGTTTTAGTAATTTTCCTTCTTTCATTCGGTCTAACTCTTGCACAACAACCCAAGGAATTATTAACACAAGTCTGTCAAAACCTAAAGCATAAAAAATTCATTAGAGTATAACATTTATTGAGCTATTTAATCAAATTTCTGTGAGGAGCAAGAATTCAAAACATGTCCTGATCTTTAAAAAAATTCACAAAAAAAAGAGGGACAATGTACTGAAAAAATGGAAATTTTTTAAAAATGGAAAGTATGAAGAAGATATGAAGCAAAAGAATGCCAAAATAATTGCTAGAAAGGGCAAGGGAGACAGCTCAGTAGCATAAGTGTATGCCTGGCAAGTATAAGAGCCTGAATTTGTACCCCATCCCAAAAATAAAAAAAATTGTTACTAGAGAACTAAAGAGACTAGCAAATATGATTTCTACAATAAAGGTTTCTAATGTAAACAAGTTCACAACAATCAAACGAATCATTCTAAATTATAATGGATAGTATTAAAAAGAGTGAACTTGGTGGTGCATACCTATAATCTCAGCACCCAAGAGGCTGAGGCAGGAGGATCAGCAAGAGTTTGATGTCAGCCTGGGCTATACAGTGCATGTAAGGCCACCCTAAACTACACAGTGAGACCCTGTCTCAAAAAAACAAACAAAAAAAAGTAAATATTAGACCTATAGTAAGTTGGTTAACCTGTGAAAGATTTTTTCTTTTAATTTAAATCACTTATGCTTTATATGTAGGAGAGATTATATACATATGGCATACAAATTGAGATGTGAGGAAAATCTCACATCACTATTAATATAAAATATCAACTCAAGAAAGAAAATCAGAATTTGTAAATATGTTTTATAAATACCTGATATTTCTGTTTTATTCAAAATTTTAACAAATTTGAGATGATTCATCAGGATATTTGTGTCAACAACAATTAGAAGAAGCTTTTTGTCTGAAACAGTATTTGCTAAAAAAAAAAAAAAAAAAGACATTTGATATCAGACTTACATAATGACTACAATTTTTATCATAGGAACATAGAAAAATTTAAAACCACTCTATTCCTTAGTCACTTAACAAGAGAATCACATGGTTGAATCAACTCTGAAGTGGATAGCTATCTAGCCCATCACTTTCTTGCCAAATAAATTTTCCCACAATCAATCCAGGGGATCCAGGGCAGGAACCACCTATATTTGGGTAAAGACAAGTGGGGATGGAGAATGGGTGATGAGTGAGTTACTGAGAGGGGTTGGGGGAAGATTCATCTAAATTCATATACATAAAACAAATAAGATCTGATGTGGCAGAAATCCACAGGAAGACTTGGGGACAAAACTATGAATTACCCAGCAGAGTGCTCTTTTCTTTTTATTTATTTGGCTTTTTTTGAGAAAGGGTCTCACTGTGCAGTTCTGGCTGGTCTTGAACTCACTATGTAGCACAGGCTTGCCTCAAACTCAGTGATCCTTCTACCTCAATCCTGAGTGCTGGGATTAGAGGTGTGCGTGCACCACTGTGCCCACCTTGACAGCACTCTCAGGAGAAGGAAATGCATCAGACAAGGAAAGCAAAACTGCCTTCATTCCAATTCTTAAGGGGAAGAACAATAATCAATGTTTGATTATTTACTAGTAGAATATCATAAATTGTTCACAAATGTTTTGTAAATCATAAATTTACTTGGCTCAGTAATGATATCCCTTAATACTGTCCTACATCACTTATGATTGTATACTCAGTCAATATATAAGTTAATTTCAATATATTCAGAGTAAAATATAATTGAAATTTTAAATGTATACAAAAGAAAGAAAACATAATACCAGTACTGCTATTTTATATGTTTTTATGAGAATCAGATAACAATGAATGGAAAAGGGTAAACTGAAAAATGTAAATGTAAAGTAGCATTACTGTTTTTATAAACAGAATTCAAAATAGCGTACTAATACTTTTGAATGACACTTATCGTTATCTTCTCTCTATGGTAAAAATAACTAAAATTGTCCTATACTGCAAGAAACCCATGAATGTAATACCTTTAAGTGGACTACCTTCTATATCAATTTTTTGTACAGTTGAAAGTTAAGTTTAAGAGCAAGAATAAAAAGTAATTCACAACATTAATTATTGCCTCTTCGCAAAAGACAAAAAAAAAAATTTAACTTCCTAATAATGATACATGAAACATAAGACAATTATTAGATGTTTCTGAAGACAAAAGATACACACTTATCATTTCAAATCAGCAAATTTTAACATTTTTATCTAAATATTATAAAAAGTGGATGGTGCTACATTAATTCTCCAAAGAGCGCAGGTGATAAACATGAACACGTAAGGCATACCGGCAGAAGGTCGCACGTCATCTTCCGCCAGGTCAATTTCCATACTCATTAACTCTCCAGAAGGGGGAGCCACAGACAAGTCCACACTTTTTCCCACACGTGCAGCATGAAGCTCTTCTACTATCTGCATCTAAATTGTAAAAGACCCCAGTGAAATATTTGAAGTAAATTACTCTTCAGTTAATAAGAAAATAAAGCATTTAATTCTTGATTAGGTCACTTAAAATAATAGGTAGAAAAGAATGTAAAATATGCAGGCAGCACAGTAAAAAGATTGCAAACATAAAATATGAAAATGGTTCATCTCTTATTCTGTAACCTTAAACAATAAAAGCAATTACTCTGGGTCTCAGTGGCTCATTTACAAAATAAGAATATTAAATATCTACTTCTAGGATTTTTGAGAAGATTAAGTGAAATAATATTTATACAGCCTTATACACAGACAATAAATAAGTTAATTCTGATTCCCACTCCTTCCATCCCACTTTAAAGTACTTTAAAAAGCATTTCTGGACATAAGTAAAACCAGGTGCTGATGTATTCTGATATAAATAAATGAAAATATAATGTTGAGCAGATGTGAGAAATCTATTAAGAGTACTGACCTACAAACAGAAAAATACAAATGATTATCAAAAGTAAAAAGCTACTAAGATATATTTTAAAAGAAAAATAAGTGTTTGATGAACCTAATTTTCAATTTAAGACTAAGGATCATAAAATTCCATCCAACACAATGATGATCAATGAGATTTTTTAATTCTTTAGATTCAGGGTCTGGCTGCTCAGTTAATACACATAGTGATTCTCCTGTCTCAGCCTCCCCAGGGCTGGGATTACAGGTATGCATGCCTCCTTCTATAACTTGCCAGGCAAGCACTTATGCCACTGAGCATAACCCCAGCCCAATGAGAAAAATTTTTAACTGAAAAATGAAATAAGTGAAAAGATAAACCACTGTGGTCTCATTTCCAATGAATAATAACTTCATCTTATTGGTGAGTAGATGGTAGTAGAAAAGTGAAGCAAAAACATGTTAACATCGCCGGGCGTGGTGGCGCAGGCCTGTAATCCCAGCACTCGGGAGGCTGAGGCAGCAGCCTTGTTGTGAGTTCGAGACCAGCCTGAGCTACAAAGTGAGCTTAAGGCCAGCCTCAACTGCATAGTGAGACCCTGTCTCAAAAAGACAAAAAAAAAAAAAAAACATGTTAACATCATATTGCATTCTGGTAACTGTAGGCATACACATGCAAAAAAAAAGCATAATATTGAGTCAAAAATCAGATGTATGGGCCATGAGCTCCATATTTTGTTTCATGACATATTATCTTATTATAAACAGAGGCAAAGGCCAAATAGCTCAGCGGATCACAACACTTGCTTAGGCAGACACAAACCCTGGCCTGCCAGGCCTGCCACCCAGGCCTACCACATTGACCACCATGCTCCCAACCCCCACTGGGGGGGGGGGACATGCTGAGATGGTGATTGAGACTGGGCATGGTGGCATGCACCAATAATCCAGCTCTTAGGAGGCTGGACACAGGCAGATCTCTACAAGTCCAATCTATGTGGTGAGATCCTATAGACCCTTACTAAAACACAAAATAAAAATAAAAATTAAAAATAAACAGAGGCAAAATAGTACTCAGGAAAAGGAAATACTTCAAAAATTCATGTATTGCTGAGTCCTGCCCTTGGGGCACACTGAGACAGTGATAAAAGACGGGGGGTGGTGGTGCCAGTAATCCCAGCTCTTAGGCGGCTGTAAACAGGGAGATCACTGAGTCCAATCTAGTAGTGAGACACTGAACACCCTGTAGACCCCTACCCTAAAAAAAAAAAAAAAAAAAATTGAATTAAGTGAAGAAGCATAGCTATTTTTATAACAGCAATCTTTTGATAGTTATTTTGTTAAAATAGGAACTATCTGAATTTCATTAAAAATATTCAAAGTAGATAACTGTATCAATAACCTCTTGATCAGTATCTTGAATATTTTCAGGTGACACTGAAGAACATGGTGCTTCAAAACACTGAAATGAAAAGTAAAAATGAAGTTAAAAATAGTTAAGAACAAAGAATGTTCCTAGAATAAAAATTTCAATGTTAACACTTAACACTTAGGAGTCAGGTTATTTGCTGCTGTATGATCTATCCTTTCAGATTTGTAAGGATTAAACAGAATGATGTTTTTAAAAGTAGCCTATAGGTCTAGGGGTATGGCTAGGTGGTAGAACACAGGAAGGATAGGTAGGCAAACAGACATACAGAGTACCTGATAAAACGATAAATCTGTAGAATATTAATTTGGATTGAGACTGAAAGGGTTGCCACAGAGTGGTGAATATCAATAAAACCCAAGAAACAAGTTTTTTTCTCTTTAAGTGCACAGTAACAAGGTTATATAATAACAGTTCTAGTAAATCCAGGAAAAATACATTTGGTTCCTTGTAAAGCACACTCATTATTTTAGAAAAATAATTAAGCATCAAGGAATTAGTGAATAAACAAAATAAATATGCCATTATGATGATTATTTCCTGTCAAAACTACCTGAATATACTCGATATGAGCACAATATTTGCTTGTTACACCTTTGTCTAGGCAAGCACTGTTTCTTATTTGTTCTATTTTTGTTTGTTTGCTGCACTGGAGATTAAACCTAGGACTTCACACATCTCAGGCCAAGTATTCTACCACTAAGCTACAAACTAAGCTCTTTTATTTTTTATTTTGAGACAAGATCTTACTATACAGCCCAGGCTGCCCTCAAACTCAAAACCCTCTGGTCTCAAGACTTTTGAGTGTGGAGATTACAGGCATGGGCACCCCACTGCTCCAGAGTCTAATGATCTGAAGTAAGACAATGCTATTCTTAAAGTAATAGTTTAAAAAGTTCTAATTCTGATAACTAGAAAGTAATCATAAAGAACTGCTTCCCTTATCACTTAATATTCATACTACATACATCTTTTCATTTGTGTAATTTTATATAGATCTCAAAAACACAATGAAGCTAGGTATGGTAGTAAAATATGCCTTTAATCTCAGCTATCTGGGAAGCTGAAACAGGAGGATCACAAGTCTGAGGGCAATAGGAACAAACCCCTAACTTAAAAAGGACTGGTGAGAGGGTGAATTACAAATATTGCTTAGTAATAGAGCTTCCCTAGTCTCAAACATCAATACCAGGGAGCGAAATAGAAAAAGATATGCTACAAAAACTTCTCATAATATTGATGATGACAAATGAACATGCTGACAATTTCAAGTTCTTTTCATTATACTTTACAGAATTGATTGTAACACACAAACTAGAGATACTTAAGAAACCAGAAAAAGAACAAAACTCAATTCTTTCACTCTTTGGCCTCTTCATCTGAACTAAAAATACACCACCTAAAGCTCTTCTTTAGTTATAATTTCTCCATTTTACACAAGAACAATCTCACTATTGCCATCTTAAACACAGCAAGCTTAACCACCCATGTAAAGAAGTCTCTACATTAAGAATTTTTGATGTTCTAAAATTCTATGTTGAAGCAACTTTTTATTTTTATAGAAAGTTGTGAATTCTCAAAATCAGTCAAAATATATGAAATACCCTGCTTATACCTTCCATTCAACTTCATCTTCACCTGAATAACTCCTCCTCATTCCTTATTTCTCAGTTTCTCACTCCTTGTTACCCTCCAGAAAACCCTTCCCAAGTAATGCAGTATACCAAGGCTATGCTAGTCTCATGCTATCTAATCTATTATTAAATAATAAGTACTTATCAGATTTACAGAATCGGGGACTGAACTCAGGCCCTTGCACTTGCCAGGCAAGCACTTATTCCACTAAGCCATTTCCCCAGCCCCAAAAACAGTGGTTAGATGCCACGAAGTAGGTGGCAATGCCTTAACCGTATGCGTGTTGTCAGGCCCGAGGGCCTCTTCCATCCTTGTCAAGGGGAGTGCTAACCTTCTCTCCTTTCATACAACACGTACTTATCAGATTTAAAGAAAATGCTTCTGCCTCTGCTTATACAAGTCTCTGAAAACAGAGATTCTACCTTCTGTTTACTATTATGGTACTAAAGATTAAATCCAGGTCCTTCACTGAATCCAAAACTCTTTTTATTATTTTTTTATTGTAAGACAGAGTCTTGGTAAGTCATTAAATTACTCAGGTAAAAGACCAACTTGTAATACTCCTGCCTCATCGTCCCAGAGTACTGGGATTATAGTCAATGTACCACTATGCTGCCTGGTGCTGAGACTGTGCAACTTTTACAGGGTAATTTAATAAAGTGCGTGGCACACAGGAGCATGGAAAAAAAAAAGTGTTAAAGAATTAAACTGCCAGATTATTAACCTCTGAAGGCTTTATAGTATCTGGGATAAGAAAAGAGCTTAAGAGACTGTTACAGTGCTTTTCTTCACAGGACTTATCTGTAACTGCTTCTTTGCATACATTCCCTTCTATAATAGAGTAGATCCTTAGAATACCTTCCTAAGGAAGCTAGAATTAAAAAGAATAAAATAAGAAACTAATACATATCTTCATGACTAAATCTGAGTTAACACTTCATGATTATCATCAGCACCAGAAATAACTAAAACTTGGTTGTATAAATTTTTTTGCTAAAACCAAATTCATTTCATACTACCTTACCTGGATAAGGTTCTCCTTAGAATTTGAATCTTTACTTTGTTGATACTCAAGATATTTTCTTTTATGTTCATAAACAGTCTGTTTATATGTGGAACCTAAAGGTAAACATTCAGCTTTATACCTCATCAAATTCAATGGAACCTGGATGCCTTCTGGAAATTCTCTCGATTCCTGCTTAGTCTTTACCTTATTAGAAACTAAATTGAACACATTTTCTTCTAAGAGCTTCTGAAGAGTATTAGAGGATTTTACTGGGATTTTGAAGCTGATCTTCTTTGTTTTAGAGTCAAAGGGTTCATGAATAATCTTGTCAGAATTACCATCTTGAGAAAAATGATTTTTCTTATGTTTACATTTTTCAGAACTGTCTCTAAATTTGTTTCTTCCTTTCTTGAGCTCTTTTATCTTCTCTGTCTGAGCAAGAACATGAGGCCATTCCTTGTCCTTTGTCTGGTCTTCCTTTTTAAAAGATTTCACATCTTTGGAAATGTTAGGATTGGGAAAGTATTTAATTTCATGGTCAAGCTTACTTGTAACATTTATAAATTTAATCTCTTTAGAGTTCTTTGATTTTTTAGTTTCATCTGAAGTACTTGGCAAAATAATTTGTTTATTCTTTGAAGATGATGCCTCTTGGTGTTTATTAGGTCCTTGGAATGAAGAATTGATTTTTGGTCTCTTTCCAGACACATCTATTCCTACATTCAATCTGTAAAGCAGCATAGAAACCTAGGTTACATTACAATTACATAGATTGTTATACTGTATAATTTTTGTTAGACATGAAAGTATGCTAACTAAACTTAAAAAGAAATGGCTTACTTTAAGAATGAAGTAAAATTACTGAACAAATAGTAATAGAAATATTGTATCAGATACTTACTATAAATTCCAAGCAGGTTAAACATTTAAGTATAAAATTAGCACAACTGCTACACTTTTCACTAAACTTTTAATAGAGGATGAAGTAATATTTGATTCTGAAGACAAAATTTCCTAACCCTAGTAAAAGAAAATATCACTAAAACCTTAGTAAAAGGCAAAAGATGTATATTATCTGAAGAGAAACTAGAGTATGATGACTAAATCTTTCAGATTTCAAAAATTAAAACAGCTGAGATATTCACTAGATATACATAAAAATCTATTTATCTTTTTGTTGTTGTTGGGTTTTCTTGAAACAGGGTCTTGCTATGCAGTTCAGGCCAGCCTTGTGCTCACTTCTGTAGCCTCCAGGGCAGTCTTGAACTCAAGAGAATTCTCCTGTCTCAACCTCCTGAGTGCTGCGATTACAGGCATGTGCCACCATGCCCAGTTTTGAAAAATCTATTAGTCTTACAAGATAAAAAGCTTATCAAAGGATAGTAAAATTCTAGGATAGGCTACTCAAAATGAATGAATGAAAGGAAATGAGAATAGTTAAATATTTGAAAAATAATTTGACTTTCCTAATAATTACAGGCACAGTAATTATAATAATATACCATATACCATCTTCTCTATCCAAATAGCAAACATCATTGTAAAGAGGTTGAAGGAGAATTACAAATCCAAGGCCACCCTGAGCAATTTAACAAGACACTCAAAAACAAAACAAAATTAAATTAAAAGGAAAAAAAAAAGAACTAAGGAGTAGCTCACTGATACAGTACATGTCTAGAACATGCAAGGTCTTGGGTTCAAAAGAAAACTGGAGGTAGGGTGAAAAACCATGACAGCTCTACAGAGGAATTTGATAATATAGGTTGGGATCTCTAAAAATGTTCATACTGGGCCAGGGATATAGCTCAGTAGCACAGGGCCTGCCCGGCAAGCACAAGGTCATGAGTTTGATTCCTGGTAACATTTTCCTTTTTAAATCCTCAGGTTCCCATCTTAGAAATCTCTACCAAGGTGAAAGAAGTAATGAGCTAAACAATTTTAAAAAGTTATTTAAGATAATTTCACTAGCACAAAAACTGGATAGAAAGCATATGCTATAGTTTTAGAAATTATTTTTTAAAAGGCAGAGTCATAAGATGGAACATCATGGTCATTTCAAATGATAATTTAAATAAGACTAATGAAGAGACCAGTAAAAAAAGAGGAATTTGAAAAATATTACAAACAGCAAAGTACAGATGCCCCAATAAAGTCCTGTTTATAAAAGTAAATGCTACTTCCCAGTTAGAAAGAAAGTAGAAAATTTCAAAAACAATCCACTACTTTGTATCAATAAATCCTTACTTGCCCTCTAAGTGTCAGTCACTACACTAAGTACTAGAAAGGCGACAACACACTAGATAAGAGTCCTTACCTCCACATAGCTTCAGCCCAAAAGGGGAGAAATAATAAATAATTGACTTCTCAATTAATTATACAAAAGCAAACAAACATCTCATAGTTTTTATAGAGTTCACATAAGTTTACACCTGATCTTATTTTTTCTGTTAGCACTTTTGTACAAAAAGAGTGCCTATCATTTATGTTGATAAGTAACATCAAAACAAAATCTTTAATAGGTCTTTGTAGCTCTTTGTATATTTTCATATTCCCAGTTTATTTGATCTTCACAATAGCCCTTCACTATATATTTTACAGTAATCTAGGCACAAAGGTCATTGGTCATAATTAATAAAAACCCTTTAAGTCTTAAAGATTTGGTTAGAGGTGATAATGTACTCTTAATGGAGAAATCCTACAAGCTGAAACTGCATTCACTGCCTAAAAGAAAGACTTTGTGAATATTAAAAACATTAGCATATTGGAAATTCTTCTTATGAGCAAAATATATTGACGGAAAGAAAGTTCCTGTCCAAGAGGGACAGGAGGGGAGTCCAAGTAGGTTGTCCCAGCATATTGGAAGATTTCTGAATACTAAAAGCACACATAATACTGTGTTGTTGCCCTTGTTTGTAATTTTTCTCATTAATACATATATCATGGAACAGGTATTATGGTGATAAGGTAACATAGCATTTTCCAATCTATGTCTCAGATTTCACTATTGTAAACTAAGTTCCAGATATGTACAGCTAAATAAATTAAGGAAACTTTTATGGAGGATACCGTTAGTTTCTAAGGATCTTGTCTGCAAGTCAGGATTCCTGATCCCCAGACAATGGCCCAAATGGAATGGAGCCTGAAGGCATCATCAAAAGTAACTAGAATGAGATTGTTGACAGCTTCAATGACATAAACCTCTCTGAGTCCCTTCTTTTTTTTTTTTGCAGAACCCGAACTCAGGCCCTTGCACTTGCCAGGGAAGTGCTTATTCCACTGAGCCATCTCCCCAGCCCCTTCTGAGTCCCTTCTTCATGGCATCTATGCCTATGGTTTTGAGAAGCCCTCTGCCATTCAGCAATGTGCCATTCTTCCTTATATCAAGGGTTATGATGTAATTGCTCAAGCCCAGTCTGGGACTGGAAAAACAGTCACATTCACCATATCAATTCTGCTAAAGGCTACCCAGGCTTTGAATCTGGCTCCCACTTGAGAACTGGCTCAGCACATACAAAAGGTATGGGTGCCTCATGTCATGCCTGTATTGGGTGCACCAATGTGCGTGCTGAGGTACAGAAGCTGCAGATGGAAGCTCCCCGTATCATTGTGGGAACCCCTGGCCACAAGTTTGATATGCTTAACTGCAGATACCTGTCTCCCACATACATCAAGATGTTTGTGTTAGATGAACTTGATGAAATGTTGAGCCATGGATTCAAGGGCCAGATTTATGACATATTCCAAAAGTTCAACAGTAACACCTAGATGGTTTTGTTGTCAGCCACAATGCCTTTTGATGTGCTAGAGGTGACCAAGAAGTTCATGAGAGACCCCATTCGGATTCTTGTCAAGAAGGAACAGTTGACCTTGGAGGGTATCCGCCAATTCTACATCAACATGAAATGAGAGAAGTGGAAGTTGGACACGTTATGTGACCTGAATGAGACCCAGACCATCACCCAGGCAGTTATCTTCATTAGCACCCGAAGAAAGGTTGATTGGCTCTTACAGAAGATGTATGCCCAAGACTTCACTGCCTCTATCATGCATGGAGATATGGATCAAAAGGAACGAGATATGATCATGAGGAAGTTCTGGTCTGGCTCCAGCAGATTACTGATTACCACTGACTTACTGACCAGAGGCATTGATGTGCAGCAGGTTTCCTTAGTCATCAACTATGATCTTCTGACAAACAGAGAAAACTACATCCACAGAATTGGTCAAGGAGGCCGCTTTGGCCGTAAGGATGTAGCTATTAACATGGTGACAGAAGACAAAAGGACTTGAGACATGTACAACACCTCCACTGAAGAGATGCCCCTCAATGATGCTGACCTCATCTGAGAGGGCTATCCTGCTGCCTAGCCCCAAATAGAGTTCAACCTTGGATGGCTGAGGAGCAGCTGGAGTGGGGAGGGAAGGGAACTAAGGGATGGACATTTTGTCAATTTTCTTTCTTTTTTTTTTTTTCTTTGAATAAATGTCACTTTTTGAGGTAAAAGAAGGAACTGTGAAAAAAAAGAAGATACCATATACCACATATATATGTATGTTTCCCCACACACTACTGAGAATTTCAGGACCTTGTGCTTCTCAGCAGGCACTGTACCACTAAGCTATACCCCCAAACACTATGCATCGTACAAAAATATTTATAACCTTAAGGAGAAGTTTGTTTACTTCTCCAACAAGTGAATAAGAGCAGCAAATGAACTACCTTCTCTGTAAGCAACCCATGTTGTTAGAAGCACACTACTGAGAGCTATGGACATAGCTCAGTAGTTTAAGTACCAGGCTTGCAAGTACAATGACCCAAGTTAAATCCCCAGTACCACAGGCCATGCCAGCCCCAGAACTGCAGGTACAGTGTGCCAACCCAGAAACCCAGCATAGTAGTACAACCCTGTAATCTCAGTGCTAGAGAGGCTAACATAGGTGGATCACGAGTGTGAACTGCTAGACCTTGTATCAAATACATAAAAAATAAAAAAATACACTATTGATATCAAAGTCTACAATACATAGCATCAGTTTTCCTTTGAGAAAGCAACTTTGTAAATATATAATGGTCCCTATGCTGTATTATTTGAATCTTACATAGATAAATGATAAGATATAAAATACCTAACATGCCATATCATTTGGCTAAAGAAACGTTTCCCTAAAAGGTACACCCAGAGTGCTTGCAAGTATTTTAAGGTGGCCATTCAGATCTTAATAACTTTTTTAAATAATTTTACTGAGAAACAAATAATGAGAGTTTCAAAAGTGATTAGCAGGACAGTTTCAATAATAAATACATTACATATTGTTTTAGTGGTTATTCATTGTACAAGATGCAGATATGATATCCTATCCACAAACACTATTAGAACAAATCTGTTTATTCATTGAACTAAGAGAAAGTAGCTGTATATCTATCCTATTTTTTTTTTTTTTTTTGCAAAACCAGGGATTGAACTCAGGCCCTTGTGCTTGCCAGGGAAGTGCTTATTCCACTGAGCCATCTCCCTGGCCCTATCTATCCTATTTTGAATATCCAGATAGAAAATGAACATTAATTTGTATGCCCATTTTTGTTTAGTTTTCTCAAAGAAGGGTATTCTATTGTCATTTAAACATTGTAGGTACATGAATACAGCAAAATATTCCAATATAGTCCAGTACTCCATAATACTAGTAGGTTATTCATAGGACTGGCAAAGTCACAAGTTATTGACTTCAGCCTTTTACAGCTCAGCCATATTAATATGGCTTTACTTTTTATATCTCATTTTTATACTTTTATGCTGGATGGTTAAGACTAAGATAAAGCAAGACCTGTAAAACAAGAAATTTAACTTGTATCTGATAATGTCATTCAAGTCTCCTAGGATTTATCCTGAAACCCTGCACCGCACTTTATAGATCCTTTGTCAGTGTCAATCATGTGGATGAGTCACGGCCATTACTTTACCAATTTGCTCCCTGTGAAAGCCTGAGAATGTTTTCTCTCCATGTGACTCTCCTTAGGCACACTCTACATCACTGATCAAATTCCTCTGTGGCTCCATAATCTCCTTGATCAGAAAATGTGGGACACAACTGAGTTACAGGATGTTACACTATATGCTCTCCTATGTCCTGATTCTTCACTGACCTTGAAAAGCTAATTTTTGGTCTGCAAACTTAGGTTAACGCTCCAAAAGAGAACATTTTTATTATCCTAAAACATATGCAACTGGATTTAACCTAGCTATCTGTCTGAATATCAAATATCTTAGGCATAACATGGAACAGGTATTTTCCATCAAGTATTGATACATTAAACTTTAAGTACAGAATATAAACAAAAAAAATGAATAAACAATTATATTATTACAGACATTTAAAAATCTAACCATATACATCATTATAGCAGGACAGTCTATGACATTTTTTCTTCTCTCTTTTATTTATTACCCTTTTTTTAAAACATACATTTTACTTGAGAGACAGTATGGCAATAATTGGTATGTCATGACAAGAAATACATATTTAAAAGAGCAGAATGACAGGCATTCCAAGCATGACTCTACTATTACACATTGCTATCTTCAGTGCAGTAGTTTAGTTCATACAAATCAGCATATACAGTTAGGGTGAGAATCCTACCAATTAACTGCTAGTTTCAAAAACCTGCTTGTATTTCTCAGGATCATTGCTTTACCCTTCTTATGTGTATAAATGTATGGCTTTGACCGTCATGTTTCTTAACTTTTCTCCTTGCCCTCTTTTCCTCAAGTTCTTGCTTTCCTTTTAATTGTGTTATACCTACTGGTATTTATTCTCTTGAGTTCTTATACTATGGAGACTATATGATATTTACACATGTGTCTAGTTTATCTTCAAGTGGTATCCGTTTAAATATAAATGTTTCCAATTTATCATTCCTCCTGTCTGAGTAATACTATATTCTATAAAAATACATCTTTTTCATCCATTCCTCAGGTGACGGGCACCTTGGTTGTTTCCAAGACTTGGCTAACACAAATTGTGCTGCTATGAACATATGTACACATGTCACTATGTTTTCAGTTCCTTCGGAAAATTCCCAGTAGGTGGATAGCTGACTTGAGTGGGTTCCAGTCCTACTTTTTTAAGGAGTCTCCACACTGATTTTGAAAATGGTTGCACCAGTCTACATTCCCACCAGCAGTGGACAAGGGTTCCTTTTTCCCTGCAGCCTCTCCAACATTTATTGTTAGCTGATTTGTTTATGATAGCCATTCTTTCTGGGGTGAGATGGTATCTCAATGTTGTTTTAATTCACATTTCACAATGACTAGTGATATGGACCATATTTTCATATATTTATTCACTTCTTTAATTTCATCTTTGCAGAAGTGTGTAGTCATCTCGGATGCCCCTTTCTGGATTGGGTCTTTAAGTTTTGGGGCCCTAATGTTTTTCAGTTTTTTATAAATTCTAGAGAGAAGACCTTTGTCTGAGTGCTTAAGATTTCTTCCAAATTTGTAGGTTGTATTTTTACTTGGTTGGTAACTTCTTTTCACATGCAAAAATTTCTCAAGAAGAGAAGATCCCACTTATTAATTCTTTCAAGTGTTACCTGTGTGATTTGATTTTTGTTCATGAACTGCCTACCACTTTGTCTTCAAGAGTTCCTCCTACTTTCTCTTCCAGGAAATTGAATGCTTCTGTTTTAATGTTTATATCTTTAATCCATTTTGACTTTAGCTTAGTGCATTGGCGATAGACCTGGGTCAAATTTTATTTTATGACATGTAGTCAGTTTTTCCAGCACCATTTGTTAAAGAGGCTATCTTTCTTCCCCTTTGTCAAAGATAAAGAGGCTGAGTGTGTTCATACAGGCTTCTGCAGCTTCTAATCTATTCCACTGATACTCAGGTCTATTTCGTTGACAGTACCATACTGATTTTATCACAGTAGCTCTGTGTATAATTTCAAGTCAGGAATTGTAATGACTCCTGCCTTGTGTTTGTTGGTCAGGATTGCCTTTGCTCTTCTACATCTTTTCTGGTTCCAAGTAAATTTTAGGAACAATTTCTCTAGGTCTGGTAGGTATGTTGGTGGTAGTTGGATAGGGATTGCATTAAATCTGTACAGCAATTTTGGAAGTATGGCCATACTCACAATGTTGGTCCTTGCTATCTAGGAGCAGGGAATATCTTTATTCTGTGAAATCCTCTATAATCTCTTTTTTCAGAGTACTATAATTTTCCTTGAAAAGATCTTTGACTTCTTTAGTTAGATTAATTCCAAGGTATTTCATTTTCCATGATGCTATTGTAAAACATATTGTTTGTCTAATTTCCCTCTCAATGTGTTTGTTATCTGTGTAGAGGAATGCCATTGACTTTTGGGGAATTGACTTTGTATCCTGCTATGCTACTGAATTTGTGTATCAATTCTAGTAGCTTCATGGTGGAATTTTTTGGGTCTTCCAAGTAAAGTATCATGCAAATGATAATAATTTAACTTCTTTACCTACTCTTTTTATTTCTTTCTCTTGTCTAATGGCTCCAATGATACCAGAACTATATTGAATAGGTGGAGTGATAGAGGACATCCTTGTCTTGTACCAAATCTGAGAATAAAAGATTTCAGTTTTTCTTCATTTAGAATTACATTAGCCATTGGTTTGTCATAGATGGCTTTTATCAGACTGAAGTAGACACAATCTATTCCAATTTTCTGTAGGACTTTGAACATGAATAAGTGTTGGACTTCATCAAAAGCTTTTTCTGCATTAACTGAGATGATCACATGGTCTTTAGATTTGGCTCTACTGATGTAGTGTATTATATCAGTAATATACTTATTACTGGATATTTATGGATATGCATATATTGAACCATCCTTGCATCCCTGGGATGAATCCTACCTGGTCATGGTGTATAACCTTCTTGATAATTTGCTGTATTCTATTTGCTAGGATTTTATTTAGGATTTTTGCATCTATGTTCATGAGAGAGATTGTCCTGTAGTTCTCTTTTTTAGTTGAGTCTCTCCCTGGTTTTGGTGGCAGTACACTACTTGCTACCAGTAATGATTTTAGGAGGATTGCTTCCTTTTCAATTTCATTGAAGAGTTTGAGGAGCATAGGGATTACAGCGTTTATAAATTTCTTGTAGAATTCAGCTGTGAATCCATCAGGACCTGGACTTTTCTTTGTCCACAGGCTTTTTACTACATTTCGTATTTTGTTGGCTGTTATTAGGTTAAGAGTTGTTATATCTTCTTGATTCAGTTTTGGTAATTTGTACTTTTCTATGAATCTGTCCATTTCACCTGTGATTCTATTCTGTGAGCGAAAAGATTCTCAAGGTAGCAACTGATAGTCTGTGGTGATTACACCGTTTTCATTCCTTATTACTTATATTTGAATTTTTCTTTTCTCTTTTTGATGAGATTAGCTAGGGACTTATCAATTTTATTTAATGTTTCAAAGAACCAGCTGTTTGATTCGTTAATTCATTGAGCAGTTTTCTTCATCTCAATTGAATTAATTTCTGCTCTAATCTTCATTACTTATTCCTGTCTTTGGGCTCTGAGTTTGGTTTGCTCTTCCTTTTCTACATGCTGAACATGCAACATTAGGGTGTTTATTTGTTCCCGTTCTGTTTTCCTAATGTGTGAGTTCATAGCTATAAATTTCTCTCTGAGAACTGCCTTCATCACATCCCATCAATTCCAATAAGTTGTGCTTCAATTTTCAATGAATTTGTAGATATTGTGCAATTTCTTATTTAATTTCATCCGTAACCCATTGGTTGCTGAGTAAGGTATTGTTTAATTTCCATGTATTTATGGGTTTTTGTTTTCTTCTCTTGTTTATTTCCAGTTTCACTGCACTGTGGTCAAATAACATGCATGGGATAATTTCTGTTTCCTTGTATATACTTAAGCATAACCTATGGACTAGTATGTGGTCTATTTTAGAAAGTGACCCATGTGGTGCAGCTGAAAAAAATGTATCTTCAGCTGTTGTTGGGTGGAAACACTATGTATATGTCCACTAAGTCAATTTGTTCCAAGCTCTGTTTCAGTTTTGCTACATTTATTTATTTATTTATTTATTTATTTATTTATTTATTTATTTATTTGGCGGAACCAGGGATTGAACTCAGGCCCTTGCACTTGCCAGGAAAGCTTTTATTCCACTGAACCATTTCCTGGCCCTTGTTCTGCTACTTCTTTGCTAATTTTTTCTCTTCTAGACCTATCTTTTTGGGATAAGGGGATGTTAAGGTCTCCTGTTAAGATTGTGGTATTGGATATGAGATTTCTCATGTCCATTAAGATTTGTCTTACATACTTGAGTGTTCCTGTGTTCAGGGTGTATATGTTTATGAGTGTTACCTCTTCCTCTTGAATTTTTCCCCTAACCAGTATATAGTGGCATTCTTTATTTTGTTTGATCATTCTTGGTTAGAAGTTGTAGGACTGGCTTTGTTGTCATGAATTTCTTTAGTTGTTTTTTGTCATGAAAGTATTTCACTTCTCCATCAAACTTGAAAGAGAGTTTTGCAGGGTATAGTAGTATGGGCTGGAATTTGTCTTCATAGAGGACTTAAAGTAGTCTGCTCCATGCTCTTCTTGATTTCATGGTTTGTGAAGAGAAGCCAGCCCTTATTCTGATAGGTTTTCCTTTTAATGTGATCTGTTTCTTTTCTCTAGCAGCTTTCAGTATATTGTTCTTGTGCTGGATTTCTGGGATCTTGACTATTAAAAAAGATTTTTAGGAAATTCAATGGGTTTCTTCTGTTTGGTTCCAGTATAACGTATTTTGTTGTGTATTCTGGGATCTTGACTATTAATTGTCTTGGTGTGTTTTTAATTGTGTTGAAGTTATTTGGAGACCTATATGCTTTCGTTACCTGAACGTCATATTGTTTCCTCATATTTGGGAAGTTTTCTGCTATTACTTTTTTTTTTTTTTTTTGTCTTTTTGAGACAGGGTTTCACTATGCAGTTCAGGCTGGCCTTTAGCTCACTTTGTAGCTCAGGCTGGTCTCAAACTCACAACAATCCTGCTGCCTCAGCCTCCCGAGTGCTGGGATTACAGGCCTGCACCACCACGCCCAGCTTTTTCTGCTATTACTTCTGCCCATATTTTTTAATATCATTTGAATTGATCCTTCTTTCTCATTGATGCGTATTAGTCTCATGTTGTTCATCTTTGCATCATCTTGCAGGCAATTAATTTTTTTTCCTACATGCTAGTTGTTTTTAAGAGATCTTTTCTTACCTTTCGCTAGCTGCAACTGCGTCTTCAAGATCTGAAAGTCTATCTTCATACTTTCACTCATACGGTTTTGCAAGCTTGTGATTGAGATTTTAAGTTCCTCTATATCTCTTTGACTCTGCTTCATGTGATCTATTTCTTTCCTGTATTGCTCATTCAAGGAATCCGTCACTTTTCTAATATCCTGTATTTTTTATCAGTGTCCTCTTGAGAAGCAGTTATTAATTCTTCTACTTCATAGATTATTTCTGATCTCATTTCCTCTATATATTTCTGCAGTGATTCTTACTTCAGATGCTATTGAGATTTTTTTATATTAGATTAATTCTGATCTGAATTCCTCTACACCTCTCTTCTGTTGTTTCTTTACTTCAGAGGCTAGTAATTCAGACATTTCAGCTGTGCTAGTGTCCTCTGCACTTATTCTGGGTGGGCTCAGAACCTGAGATTGAATTTTGCTCCTTCTCTTTGTTATTTTGTATGGCACTGTCCTCTGACCTTTAGTGTAGAGCTCTGGTACAGTTATAATCTTAGCACCTACTAAAATTAGGGTACAGATCTAGTAATTTTGAGTTTATTCAGTTATGCCTGGCTTGGGTCTAGCTGTTGTGTTCAGCTCCTTCCTGCTAAAGCCCTTGTAGGTGAACCTATTGTGCCCCTCTGCCAAGATGTTCTCCTCCTGGATTAGCTGCATGGTTTTAGCCCTTAGTCTCTCTACAGGGACTTCATCTGCAGAGTTTTGCCCCAGGCCTGTATGCCAGGCATGGGTGGGTCTGGAGGGGCCCAACGGGTGCAGGGGAGCTCAGAACTCTCCCACACACTCACAGAGCCTGGGCTTAGGCAGGTCTGGGGGGCGGGGGTCCAGAGAACTTGGCAGAAGTTTTCATTCATAAGGCAGGCTTGGACTGGCTCTGGAGGGGTACATGGGTCCCAAGAGTGAGGCAAAAGGTTTCACTCATGCCTGGACTTGATCCGGAAGTGTCCAGCAGGCACAGGAGAGCACAGAAGCTCTCCCACACACTTGCAGATCCTGGGCTTAGGTGGGTGTGGAGGGGTCCCGAGAGCGCAGCGGAAGTTATCACAAGGCAGGCTTGGGCTCCAGGTCTTAATAACTTTAAATGGCATGGCTTGTCATATTATTGATGCTGATACGCTGATGATACAGTGGTAATTCATACATACGTTTCAAACAAGCCAAAATTATTAGTAAAGTAAGTGTCCAACTCTTTTTTAACTGCAAAGGCTTGTATCAAACAGAAACTTTTCAATAAATACTTAGGCCAAGCCAAACTTCAATGTAACCCTAAAATAATTTTAAAAATTAATGTCCAAAGAATCCAATAGCTTACTTATCCTTCCTTCCGAAGACTATACAGGGCCAGCCAGATAGCTCAAAAGACTAAAGCACCTGCTTAGGCAGTCACAGGGACAGGGGTTCAATACCTCATGAGCTTTGCCAGCCCACCCCCGGGGCATGCTGAGCCGCAATTTGAGATTGGGCATGGTAGCATACACGCCTGTATCCCAATGCTTGGGAGGCTGAAAATGGGATGGACACTAGAAGACTGATCTGTGCAGTGAGACCCTGTACTAAATTACATTAAAAAAAAAAATTATAGACTATATAGACAAGTCAGGGTAGGGGTTCGTGTTTGGATACTCTTATCAAACAAAAATCTATGTATACTATATCCTCTTAAATAGGAAACAAAGCTGTAGGGTTAAGAAAGATAGGGGCTTGGGAAATAGCTCCGTGGCATAAGCACCTCACTGGCAAGCACAAGGTCCTGGGTTCAATTCCCCGTATCAAAACAAAGGGAAAGTTCTCTCATGCAAAAGTAGTGAACAGTTGTGCTTTAGAGAACTTAAAACTTTTTATAGGAGTATATAAGCTCTAATAGTATAAAAAGCCATGCAATTTAATCTAATTCAAAAAATTCAGGAAAAGCTGGGCATGGCAGCAGAACTTATAATCCCAGTACTCACTCATGCCCATGACACAGGAAGATCACTGTCAATCTAGGACAATTGGTATTACACAGTGAGTTCAAGGCCAACCTAGACTACAAAGTGAGACCCTATCTCAAAAAAAATTTTTTAGTAGGCAATAGTCAAACATACATAATACATAATATGAAATTGGTGACAAAATGTACTTCTAACAGATGACAATACAGATATGAAGTACTACCATCACCCAAAGAAAAAAAAATATTAAAACAAAACTGAGCTGGATGGAATAATGTATGCCTGTAATCCAGCACTCAGAGACTGAGGCAGGAGGATCATCATCAGTATGAAGCCAACCTATGCCACATAAGCAAGCTCAAGGCAGGCCTGAACCTTATAGCAAGACTCTGTCTCAAAAAAAAAGAAAAATCAAGATTTAATAATTACTTTTGGTTTTTAGCAGATACTGAGATTATTTGGGAAGCAGAACTTGCATTTATACATCTAATCCCATTTGAACTGTTATTCCCTATCTTCAGAGAAACTTTGACCTTATCATCTTTTGTCACACATTGTATATTTTATACTCATGAACTCCAATTAATGGCAAGAAATACCTTCACAACCAAATTCTCTGAAATTTTCAGCCAAAGAATGAAGAAATTAGAGGGGAGGGAGAGGGAGGATATAAAAGAATGAAGATATATATACCAACTCCCCATGATGAATGTAGCCATTGCATACTGCAAATATAACTAATAAAAAAAAAATTTTAAATACATGAAAGAAAATACTCCCTTTATTCCTATAATCATTCCTCAACTTCTCTACCTGTTATCAATGCTGGGCTGTGGATATAGCTCAGTGACATATGTGCCTGCCTGGCAAGCACAAGGTCCCAAGTTCAATCCCCGGTACCACACAAAGAAAGTATATTGGCTCTTGTAATCAATGCTAAGTCTTTAGCTATACGAATGTAGTATATTTCTTTTTGTTTTGTTTTGTTTTGGTATTTTGAGACAGGTTCTCACCGTAGCCCAGGCTGGTGCTGACCTTGCCTCAATTCTCTTGCCTCTGCTTTCTGAGTAATGGGATACAGGCTTATGCCACCATACTTGACTGCCTATTCATCATTTTTTTAATTACCTATATAAGCTCTTTACTAGTATTATACACATAACAAAGCTATGTAGCTTATAAACATGTGGCCAAACCAAATCCACTGAGATTGATGTCTGTATTTTAGCATCAATTTCATAATAGTTTTTGTTTCACTCAACTTTTTCTCAAGACAATTCAGTAATCATAGTCTATCATACAAAGAACAGTAACAATCAAAGTAAATGAAAGATTTCCAAGCCAAATCCAATCATCCACCTCATGATTCTCAGCCAAAAAAGCACAGGATACCAAGAAGAGAAAAATTTACCTTTTTAGTTCTTGTCTTCTTTTTGTATTAGAATACTGAATATCTGTATGATCTGATTTCTGAAATTTAAAAAAAATGTATTATTTATAAAATATAAATTTCACTAGTACTGTAGTTACAAGGGAAGGAGACTAAAAGGAATTTTTTTTCCTGCAGTAGTATATTAGTAAATAGGTTAGTAATTTAATTTTCCAGCGTTTTCAAAGGAATAATATTATCATCTTTCTTTATAGAAAATGCCCAAAACTTAAAGAGTTAGGCATGTTTCTCATCATCAGAGAGATGTAAATAGGACAGTCAAGCCTTAAAACCAGATCTGTTTTACTCTTCATTCTGCCATCTTATCTATGTATTATGGGAATATAGAACTAGGTACAAGAAAAATAAGAGAAACATGAAAGGTGTTCACAAATAAGCTAATATAAGGAGTGGCAAAGCAGAACAATACACAGTCAGTAGGAACTAAAAGAATTTCAAACATCAACAAAAGATACAGAGCCGGTCAAATAGATCAGCAGATTAAAGCACCTGCACACAGGGGCCAGGGGTTTGATCCCAGGGCCTGCTGTGCCTGCCCACTTCCGGGGCATGCTGAGACAGCAACTTAGACTGGGCATGGTGACACATGCCTGTAATCCCAGCTCTTGGGAGGCTGTAAATGGCAGATTACCACAAGTTACTCAGCAGCACAATGCCTGTCTGGCAAGTAAAAGGTCCTGAGTTCTATTCCTCCTACCAAAAAAATGAAAGCCAGATAACTACAGTGAGTGAAACACCTTTGTGTAGAAAATATGATAAAAGTAATGTTTTAAGCCAGGTACTTTAGCAAACACCTGTATCCCAGCTATTCAGAAGACTAAGAGAGGAGCACCATAAGATCCCTCAGCAACACCATGCCTCAAAATTTTAAAAAAGGATAGGAATGTAGCTCAATGAGAAGGTCCTGGTTAAATCCCAAGTACCACCAAAAAAGGGAAAGAAGGGAGGAATGGAAGGAGATAGAAAGGAAGGAGGGGGGGAAGGAGGAAAAAAGAAGGAAGATGATGGAAGGAGACAGGAGAAAATGTTTGAAGATTATAGGGTGGAGCACAGCTCAGTGGTACAGCATGTGCTCAGCATTCACAAGGTCTTGGGTTCAATCCCTTGCCGATGTTAGAAAAATATATATATACAAAAACTATAAACTGCAAAAACAATTATAATCATGTCATAACATTTCAATGGAAGACCGTATGTGTGATGTTATCCAATAAGTTTATAATCAAACTGGAACAATGCACAGCTGAGAAAAGACCAAGAGACAAGGAAACTGCAGACAAATAAAACACTGAAGTGTTTTAAAACACTTCAAAATATATTCACTGAAGTAGCACACGCTTTTACAGATTTCAACAAGATCCTCAAAATGTTTGTATCACAACAACACAAATATTAAATCTAGAGGAGTATTCAGAGTATATTACCTGCTTATAAACAAATCCATGAAGAAACCAACCAACCAAATGGTCATAGATATATTTCTGAAAAGAGTGACACTTTTCAAACAAAAGCCTCAGAAGCTGGGAATATGGCTCAGTGGTGCAGTGTACGCCTAATGTGTGTGAAGCCTTGAGTTTAACCCTCAAATACCCTCCCCAAAAAGCCTCATGCAGGTATCCCAGATAGCTCCATTCATGCTGTTGCCCCTGAAGATCTTCTGAGTGGGACAAGATGTCAATGCAGAGGACAAGATATTGATGATCAAGGCCCTATTTAGGATTAGGCTAGCATGTATGTTTGTAGATGGGTGTTCATGTATCTGTCCATCTACGTTTTCAATGAAAGTTAATAATAATAATTTTTAAAATAGCAAAATTATAGAACAAAAACACAAAGAAAATTATTTTTGTACCATTTGCATTTTAAAGAGTTTAAAAGTTTCTTAAAATGGTTGGTTTTTAAATAAAAAAGAAAACTACAGTTAGCTAAGATTGATTTATTATTATAGGAAAAAATTAATAAATTTAGTGAGGCATAAATATACCATGGCTGTAAACAGTGTTCAGTGAAATCATAGGTCTTCACATCCCCTCATGACTTCCAGTTATACAAGCGTATCATTTTTATCTTTTTTTTTTTTCCTTTTTTTTTTTTTTGGTAGAACCAGGGATTGAACTCAGACCCTTGCCATTTTATCTTTTACACTATATTTTTATAAATCTTCTCTGTATTTTAATATTATTAGATATACAAATAACTTAACCAAATATATGTTATAATTGCCTAAAGCAGTGGCGACAAACCTACAGCACACATACTGTAGGGGCTGTCTGTTATTAGTGAATACTCTAAAAAGGCTTGCCATCACTAGCCTAGAATATTCAGTATGGTAACATGCTATTGCCTTGACAGGCTATGCCATATGGCCTAAATTATAGTAGGCTACATTATCTGGGTTTGTGTAAGCATACAGTAATGTTTACAAAATAAAATAACCTAAGAAACTAAAATTAAAGCCATGTCTACCACCATGCACTAAACTGAAGTCAAAATGGGTCAAAGATCTAATTATTAAAACAAACACTGCTGGGTACAGAGGCTCCCACCTATAATACCAGGACTCAGGAGACCGAGGTAGTTGTGAGTTCAAGACCAACCTGGGCTACAAAATGAACTCAAAGCCAACCTGAACTGCAAAACCAAGCCTTGGTTCAAAAAGACGTAATAAGTAAATAAAACCAATATATTAATTCTACTGGAAGATAAAGTAGGAAGAAATCTTGAAGAAATAGAGGTAGACATGAAGTTCATGAACAAAAAACAAACTGCACAGGAAATACTTCAAAGAATCAACTGGAGCCTCACTCTATTAAAAAGATTCGTACATCAAAAAAAAATCTTCAGGGTGAAAAGAAAACGCAGAGTGCAAAAAGTATTTAGTCAATTGTCCCTCAGACAAAGGATATCTATTTAGAACATAAAGAACTAAAAAAATCAGGTCCCCAAAATTCAAAAATCCAATGCAAAAATGTGCATCTGACATGAATACACACTTCTCAGAAAAAAACAGCAAATAAACATATGAAAAAATGTACATCATTGGTCATTTGAGAAATGAAAACTAGAGGGCCATGTAGAATTAGTGCTTGCCTGGGAAGCCCAAGGGTCTGAGTTCAATCCCTGGTTCTGCCGAGAGAAAGAGAGGGAGAGCGAGAGAGAGGAGAGGGCCAAGGAGATGGCTCAGTAGAATAAGCATTTTATCCTGGAAAGCACAAGGGTCTGAATTCAATCCCCAGTTCTGCCAAAAAAAAGAAAGAAAACTAATACTAAGATTCCATCTCACTCCAAAAAGAATGGACATCATCAAGAAACCAACAAGGGCCTGGGACATAGCTCAGCAGGAACAATGCCTGCCTGGCAAGTGCAAGGTCCTGAGTTTGATCCTGTGTACCAAAAAAAAAAAAAAAAAAAAAATCATTAACAAATGCTGGTGGAGTTGTGGGGGAAAAGGAACGCTTCTCCATTGTTGGTGGGAATGTAAACTGGTACAACTGTGAAAATCGTGTGTAGAGAATCCTCAAAAAACTAGGATTAGCCAGGTGGGGTGCACATGCCTACAATCCCAGCACTCCAGAGGTTAAGGCAGAAGGATCTTTGTGAGTTTGAGACCAGCCTGGGCTACAATGTGAGCTCAAAGCCATGATCTCAAAGACAACCTGAATTGTATCACAGAAAAACCTTGTTTCAGAAAGACAAAAAGGCCAGGCAAATAGCTCAACAGATTAAAGCACCTGCTTAGGCAGACACATCAACCAGGGTTTAATCCCCATGCCATGCAGCCCCACTCCCAGGGCATGCTGAGACAACAATTGAGACTGGGCATGGTGGTGCATGCCTACAATACAGCTCTTTGGAAGACTGAACCAGTAGAATCACAAGGAATCAGATCTACATAGTGAAACGCTGTAAACCCTACTAAAATAAAATAAAAGCTAGGATTAGAAGTCCTATCCCACCCAGCTATTCCCCTTCTGAGTATTCTTCCAGAGAACTGAAAACATACTATAATGATACATGTTCATGTTTACAGCAGCAAAATTTGTTATAGCTAAATGGTAGAAACAACCCAAATGCCCATCAACCAAGAAATGGATAAAAAAAAGATGTGGTATTTTTATATAATAGAGTATTAATCAGCTGTAAAGAAGGATAAACTCAAGCTTTTGTAGGTAAATGGATGCAACTAGAGATGACACTCGTAAGTGAAATAAATCAAACTCACATTTTTAAACATATTGTTGTAAGGAGCTGAATTATATAAAAATATTAACTAGTTAGACAGGTCTAGGCTCTCACAGGAGACAGTACAGAAGACAAGATACCTTGCAACTGTGAAAGAAACAGATGCCACCACTGTGGACCAGACCTCAAAATCAAAGATCAAACAAGGGCATATTTCTCTACAGATACACATCTGGGATTGATAATCATCTTGAGGAAGCCAGGAAGAGTCACTAATCCAAGCACTACTGGATAAACTCCTGTTCTATATTGATGCCCGCTTGCTATCTCATTTGGTCCTGGATTTAATCAATTTTACCTGAGCAATTATGCTTGTAATCTTATTGGTTGACTATAGTTTTGTCCCACCCCATGTGCAAGTTCCCATGTTTTCCACCCCTCACCGCATGGTTTTGCTCTATAAACACCCCTAGAAATAGCAGATACCCAGATAACCTGCTTGGGTCCATTTCTGTCCCTCTCTTAGACAGAAGCTTTCTTTCCCCCACTATATTCTGCTCTTAACATCGATTTGTTCCTAATATTTTTTTCTTCGGTTTTAAAGAACACAAACTCGTCCCAGGTATCTTTCAGGCTGGTAGTTTCATTCCCCTATATCAATACTGTCTCCCTAGTATAAGAAACTAAAGAGTAAATAAGATTCAAAATCTACAATACAAGGGGCCAGGGAGTTGGCTCAGTGGAATAAGCACTTCCCTGACAAGAGCAAGGGCCTGAGTTGAATTCCCCATTCTGATTAAAAAAAAAAAAGTTTTTTGGGGCCAGGGAGATAGCTCAGCTGAATAAGTGCTTGCCTGGCAACCACAAGGGCCTGGTTCAATCCCTGGTTCCGCCCCCAAAAAAGTCTAGAAGCTTACCTAAGAAACTCAGCAGTTCTAAGTACTAGGGTGCAAAGGACATGCCCTTGCTTCTCTTGGATGTTGTTTATTCTGTCACTTTAAGTTTAGAGGTTTAACTAAGTGACTCAGAAGGGGGAAGGTCCTCACTTTGTAAACATCCTGTATACCCTAGGGTAGAGAAGATAAAGGACAATATAAAGGACAGGAAAGAAACTGATTCTCCCCTATTGTGCTCTTGTTTTGACTGCCTTTGGCTATGAGGAACTACTGCCCCTCTGCCACACCCCCTGCTTTGGACCAGTTGATTATGGACTGAAACCTCCAAAAACTGAACTAAATAAACCTTTTCTTTATTTTGGACATCAGGCATTGTGTCTCAGCAAAGAGAGAAAAATAAGACACTATATATGTGAGAAGGTTGAAAAATAGTAAGTCTATATACATGTTGTCTATCCCACATGGTAGGGTCTACCACCACAAGAAATAAAAAGTAAATATTTTTGGGTGAAAAAAAGAATAAAACAAATATTGAATTTTTTTTTAAATTAGCTATCAAAAGTAAAAAACTAGACAAAATATTGAGGTGTATAATACAAAATTTTATACACCCTCTGACTCAGAAGGTTGAAGCAGAAGGATTGCTACAGCCAGGGTTGGAGGCCACATGGGTAACCTGACAAGAATTCAGCTCCTAGCCAGGCGTGGTGGCGCAGGCCTGTAATCCCAGCACTCAGGAGGCTGAGACAGGAGGATTGTTGTGAGTTCGAGATCAGCCTGAGCTACAAAGTGAGCTGAAGGCCAGCCTGAACTGCATAGTGAGACCCTGTCTCAAAAAAATAAGACAAAAAAAAAAAAAAAAAAAGAATTCAGCTCTTTAAAAAAAAAAAAAAAGACTTTAGTATAAATAACTTTTAGTTATAATGTTAGGGCCTAGAGTTAAGATACCAACCCCCACCATTCAAACTCACTGGCCGCAAGGGCCATTAAGAGTTAACACGGTTACAACCCCTTAGCACCAAGAAGCCCCTGCCCCCTAAGTGCCTAGCAACATAGATAAGATTATACAACCCCTTAGCACAAGAAGCCCCTGCCCCCTACACCCCCTACATG
>PVKA01007356.1:0-46638 GCA_004027165.1 Ctenomys sociabilis
CGGAACAAACACAGAAAAAACCATCTGGGGGCCATCCAGGAAGCTGGGGCTGAGGTATTTTGCACACACGGGTCTCAGAAATGGATGAGAAGTGGTAAGGGAGAAAATCTCAATAATGTCAACTATATGCTCTCTCATGGCATTCAGGTCACAAGTAGGAAAAGACAGTTATATATTTGCAGCTTGCAATCTAAACTCCCTGCTCATAGGAAGTAGGACCTCTGGGCTCAGGTCGAGGGTCTCTTTATCCAGATCATGTGCCAGTGACTAATGTGAAACTTTGTGAGCTGTGGTTTTTCCTCATTATTAAAATAGGGACATTAATATTTGGTTGATCATAGAAGTATAAATTTTGTATACGTAAAAATGGTTCAGTATGTGAAATCTCCTATGATTCAACTAGTGGGATTAAGAAAAGGAAAAGACTAATATATTAACAGGTGTTCCTGATAGTAAGTGCTTCATAAGTACACAACTTACAAAGAGATCTATAAAAATAGTTATAGGGATTAGCTGTTGCATTGCTAGGGGAGAAAACAATACCCACAATTTATAGTTTATTTGGCTATAGTTTCAGAGGACTCAGTCCATGGTCTGCTGGCTCCAAAGCAGGAACATTATGATAAAGGCATTGGTGCAGGGATGCTGTTTACCTCCTGACAGCCTAGAAGCAAAGCAGGAGAGGAGCTCTGGGCAGGAGGGCCAAGCAGGGAGCAAATGCAGTACCCAGAGTCACATCTACAGGACCCACCCCGACACACTAAGAAACATGCTTCACTAATTCCCTAGGGAACTCCAAGACAGCGCAGTTGAAAATCCAGCATAATTTTCCCATTCCACTGTCAACTTGACACCAAAACACATTTACTTAAGTCATACTTAATCTCCAAAGAAACATAAGGTCATAAATCTACCTAATATAATGGAACTATCAAACATACAACCGAAAAAGCATTAATGCTCTCCTCAAACTCTCCATAGTTCCAGTGTTGTTTCAAAGTACAAGTCCAATGTCCCATCTGAAATTCAAAGAAAATTATTACCTATAAATCCCTGAGAAATTAAAAAAGAAAATCACTTAGTCCCTAGATACAATGGCATAAGGTAAAATTCCTTTTACAAAAATGAAAGAGAGGGATAGGAAAGAAGATCAAAGAAAGACAGAAACCTATCAGGGCAAATATTTATTTCCATAGCTCCATATATAGCATTCTAGGAACGCAGTTATGAGTTGTGAGTTCCAGAGTGCTTAGCCAAGACAGTCCTACCCCTAGGGCCTCATCACTTTGCAACTCACATGGCCTCTGTTAGGCTGGCTCCTCTCACTGCTTGCAAATTTCCTTGACAGTTGTATGTTGCATGTACCTCTCCAGCTTCCCTTTGACTTCATTCCCACTGATGCAGCCACCTGCCTTACATTGCCTGTTATCCCAGACCTTCTGTGAAATCCGGTAGAGGCCACCACAATCCAACTCTTAGATTCTAACTGTCATTAAAATCAGAATCAATTCAGTGCCCCATGGACATATGCCACCAGCTCAAGCAGTAACTGGGCTCTCTTTGACCATGGCTGCAGGGGTCTTTGAGTGCCTGGATAACTGAGCATGATGAAATGAATCTGAAGGACCAATTTCCTGGGTGGTTCTTCTTGAGCAGGGTACCTAGGGGCTCTCTTCTCAAATGAAAAGTTCACATTTTTATACTCTTGAATCTGTAATGAACTTGCTGATTCCTGAGATGTTTTCATGGAATTGGTTTTTTTCTTGTCCCTGTTCAAAGTACTTGGTGATCTTTATTTCCACTAATATCTCAGTCACAGCAACTCATTTGGCTCAACTTCCTCATAGTTCTTTTTGGGACAATATTTAAGTTTTTGAAATAGCCCTGTTCTACATTTTGCCCCTGATTCTTATTGTACTTCTGGCTAGAAGTAGCAATGTACCCTTGATACAGCTTTAATGTTGGACTGCCCTGAAATTTCAACTGTTCAATTAATTATCTCACCATGCTTAAACACCATATCCCTTAAAGACTCTTGATATAGGAAAAATGTAGAAAAAATCTTTGTCATAGTGTAACACGCATCGTTTTCCTCCAGTTTTTATCTCCAAATTGATTCATATTCTTCCAGAAAACTAGTTTCAAAGGATTCTGAACTACATGGTCAGGTATAGTTTTATCAATGGCCCCAGTTCTTTGGTACCAATTTCCTGTGTCAGGCAGCTTTTTGTCCCTGTGACCAAACACCTAATACTCACAACTTATTGGAAGAGAGATCTAATTTGGCTCACAGTTTCAGAGGACTTTTAGTCGAATGTCACTGACTCAAACAAAAGAGGGACATCATGGCAGCAAAACTACTTAATTTGTGGTAACTAGGAAACAGAAGAGAGAAACACTGCGACAGAGGAATACATCAAAGACCAGGAATAATACTCAGAGTCATATACCCATTATCTACCTAGACACACCTAAAATGCAGATTTAGTAACTTCCTGAGTGGTCATGTCAATCAAACTCACAATTCAGCTTAACTGTCACAAGATGATATAAATAGATAAACAAATATGTAAACCTTTCAGGTCTAATAGCCATAGCATAATCTGAGATAAAAATATTTGCCTGCTAATAAAGAAAATGAAATTTTCTTCTCCTTCTTCTTTTCTTCTCCTTCCTTTTCCCTCACCTCTCCTCCCATCTCCTCTTCCTTTTGTTTTTTAAATTTCATTTTTAAAATAATACATTCTCATGATTCAAAAGCCAAAAGGCATAAAAAGAAATTCAGTCTCTAAAAAATTCCATTATAACAGTCCTGTGTTTCTCTAAAATATTATAATTTCCTGTTGAAGCATATTTAAATTATGAGCATAATTTTGTAAGTTCTAAGTCTAACTTTTAATAATCTGTATAGATTATTATGTGAATAATAAACTGAGACATACAAAAAAACCTAACCCCTTTGTATAAGGTCATGCATGGAATCAGTAGCAGTGATTGGACATAAATTATGTTTATCTAACATTCTTTGAGATCTCACATTATAAGCATAAACAATACATGTAAAAAATGTGTATTACCAGGTAAATAAAGCTCCGCCCTTTGGTTTTTGATTTATGGGCAATAAAAATTAGTTCGAAGTACAGCTAATCTTCATTATTCATGGTTCCATGTTTGTGAATGCTTAGTCACGAAAATTTATTTGCAAACTCAAAATCAATAGCTGATGCATTTTTGTAATCATCTGCAGACGTGCAGAGTGACAAAATATTCGAACTGCTGATGCCTACACATTCCAAGCTGAGTTCAAACCAGGCCACACTCTGCCTTCACATTTCAGTTTCCATACTGCATAGAAATACCCTTTTTTAATACTCACAGTGCTATGTGTTCTGCATTTTTTTCTATTTTGTTCCATCCAAGGATGCTAAGCACCAGCAGACTGTGGTGTGCTTTATGGAAAAGTGTGTTAGGAGCTACATGCAGGTATGAGTTATAGTGCTATCAATGTTAATGAATTGTAATAAACAGTGTATGTTACATAGAATGGTTTTAAACAGAAACCCACATAAGACAAAGTTATGTGTGTGGTTGACAAAAATGTCAACAGAGGCATGCAGAAATCTAACCCTGTGCTTCACCAGCAGCAAATGGTCCAAGATGTGGTAATTCAGCATTCACAGGGACTTTACAGAGTGTAAACTACCATGAATGAAAATCGACTCCCTTTGGATTATATCACATGAAGCCATCTTTTCCACCATGCTTTTTAGTTTTTAAGATTCATTTGATTAAAAAATATGTAAGTGTTATCAGATCCCACATTCCTGAGATGAGAAAGTGAACACCACGTAGGAGGATCAAGGCCCAGTTGACCTTCTCTGTGATCTCCAAGAAGAAAAACAGCAAGCTGTGCTCCTCCAGCAACATGCGGGCATGCTGGCATGTTGGAAGTTCCAGGGAGGTGTTGTTTACCTGTGCATATACTTGAGGTAACAGCAGGCAGAAGAATCTTCTGGTACCCTAATTGCTTGATCCTTCTTGTGCCTAAGTAAATAAAAGTGAAGTAAGCCAAATGCTCAAGCTCTTTGTCCACTAGAGGCAAATAATTATCTTTCAAAATTATCACTATGTCTTGTCTTTAATCTCTGTTTCCGCCCTCTGGTTAGGCATTCCTAGTAGTCTGGCTTCCTACAATGCAGTATTTTACTACGTATATTTTTGGAAGTTATAACCCTCTAAGGAAGTTTTTCTTGGTTTGAGTGTTTTAAATGTTTTGTTACTGTTGCAGACTTTGAATCACTTATGAAGTAATTCTGATGACCTATCAGTAGGGACCATGTTCAGGAATGTTTGTGTCTTTTTTTACTGTTAGGTAATAAATTTACAGTGATAGTCACTAGATCTTAAGAGTCTGCCAAGGGTGATAGTGTGTCTACTGTCTAGCTGCTTGTGAGGCTGAGGCAGGAGGATCACTTGAGCTGAAAAATTCAAGGCCAGCATTGGCATCATTAATAAGCCCCAATTAAAAAAAAAAAACTGAATCAAGGTAGGAAAGAGGGGAAGGTAAGGAAGGGTAGTAGGAATGATAGATATGATAAAATATGTTTTACGTAAGTATACATGAACAGAATAAAAGGAAAGGGCTCTGCTTATAGCTCTGTGGTATAGCATGTGATGTGAGGTTCTGGGTTCTGTCCCTAGTGTTGAAAAGAAGACAGGGAAAGTACAAATGATAGGGATCATCCACCTGGACGTCCACTTCATTTTGTAATTAGTAGACAATATAGTTTTATGTTAATTTTTATGAAAATCAGTGGTTGCATGCTAAGTTTTTATCTATAACATCCAAATTTGGTGCCATTTATTTTTAAAAGGAAATTAACTGAAAGGAAATTTAAATAAACTAAAGTTTAAATAAACTAAACTTTAAGGAGTATAACTCCTCATGATTTATAAATTTCAGAGTTTTTTAAAGAGGGGCAACATAGTAAAGTTTATCACTTATCATGGCTTTACATACTTTTAGAACACTGCTCATTAAATAAAAAAATAACTAAGATAGCTTTGATACTTCGGTGTGAATGAGTTAACTAGGTGTTTTCTTGACAAACACTGTGCCAAAGAAGAACAGTGGAGGGCTGGGGAGATAGCTCATTGGTTTAAGCACTTGCCTGGCAAAGCACAGAGTCCTGAGTTCAATCCCTGGTACCAAAAAATAAATAAATAAATAAAATAAACCCTCAACAAAGAACAACAATGGAGCAAAATGGCACAGTGAGGATAAAGAGTTTGAAACAGGTAGTGACTTAATTTGTATAAATGGTCATAAGTGGTTCTGGCTTGAAGTATATCTTCCTCTTCAAAAAATTTGCATTAAACTCTAACTCCCAGTATTGTAGAATGTGCCATTATTTGGAGATAGGATACTTACAATGGTAAACAAGTTAAAATGAGCTTATTAGGGTAGACCCTAATCAAATTTGACCTTAATCTTTTTCAAAAGGACTTTCTTTTATTTGTTTGTTTGTTTACAGATCGGGTCTTGTTATGTTGCCCATGCTGGACTCAAACTCCTAGGCTCAAGTAACTCTCATGTCTCAGCTTGCTGAGTATCTATGACTGTTGGTATTGTACAGGGCAGGACTATAGCATGCCTGGCTTTACAAAGAGGGAATCTGGACAAAGATATGGACATGCACACACACAGAAAATGTCTAGTGAAGGCGAAGGCAAAGGATGAGGAAGAAGCAATCCTGCGATATCAAGGATTGTTAGTGAACCCTCAAAACTGGAGAGGTTCATGGAACAGGTTCCCTTCCACAGCCCACAGAAGGAACAAGCCTCACTTACACCTTGATTTCAGGCTTTTAGGTTTCTTAACTATGAGACAATTACAATTTAAGACATCCAGTTTATGCTACTTCATTACCGTAGCTCAAGCAAACTAAGACATGGTCCATGGTTAAAGAGTAAAATGAAAAGAGTAAAGTTAATCACCCATTGTAGTGTCTAGCTCTATTCCATTTCAACAAAATCAGAGCAGGATTTGCTGAGATGACATAAACTAAATCCTGCCTAAAGTCATGAAACCACACCCTCAGTTTTTCACATAGCAAAAACATTTTATTTTTTGAAATCTATTTCAAAGGATGGGTCACTTCTAGGTCACTTAGGCCACTGACAGTTGTTCTGGGCTCTTCCATGTAATAACTTATTACATGATTTGTTACATGATTTTTGTCATGAAAAGGTCAAGTTAATGCAAAAAATGAGTGTGTGTTTCTCAGGGGAGGACAGTGGGGATCTTTGGAGGACTGAGAGTGTTAAATGCATTTTTCTTACCTACCCTAGTAATGATTAAATCTTTCTTTCCTTTGTGCAGGAAAATCCATTTGGGACTATTTTGGGTTCTGTATGGGCATCATTTTTCATACATTCCCCATGGTGTCCTTATTGATGCAAGATTGCTAAAAAATGACAATAAGAACTACATGGAACAGGTTTCCCTTCACAGTCTACAGAAAGAATAAATCTCGCTTATACCTTGTTTCAGGCATGAACTGTGAAATAATTGCAAGCTGTTTAAGATACCCAGTTTATGGTATTTCATTACAGCAGCTGAAATGAACCAACACATGCTCCATGGTTAAAGAGTAAAATTAAAAGAATAAAGCTAATCACTCCTTGTGGCTTACTATGTACCCCTATAATCTTAAATCTTGTTTCTGGCTATTCCTGTTAGTGCTTTGGTAAAAAAAAAAAAAAATGGGAAGAAAAGAAAAAAAGAAAGGAAGAAAGGGAGGGAGGGAGGGAAGAGGGAAGGAGGGAAGGAGGGAGGGAAGGAAGGAAGGAGGGAGGGAGGGAGGGAAGGAAGGAAAACAGGCTCATGGTCAGAAAGGAGCAATTTGTGTTGGCAGAATTGCCAACACTTCTGGACTATAGTGTCTTCTTCTTGGAGGAAGACAGAAGAGGCAAGAGACCTTATATCCCACATGGTGTGGCTTTTTATGACAAAGCCACAAGGTGTAGCTTTAAAGAATCTATGAACAGTACTGCCTTCTTTAAATTATTTCCAATAATATTTTTGTAAAATATTTTATACCTCCAGTGTACCTTTTGGGATATGAAACTTGTAAAACCTACACAAGTCTTCTGTGATTAGAACAATTATTTTGCTCTTTGCCTAACAACTTGACCTGCATTGTCACTTCTGTATGTGAGATGCACTCCTAGGAAATATTAGAACTTTCATCAGGGTTTTAGTTGAAGGCATTTAATAGCAGAAACAACTTAAAAAGTATGTGAAAGATGGAAAAATCAAAGGAAGGAGGTGTAGTTCAGTAGTAGAAAGTCTCTACCATATTTATCTAGGCTAAAGGCAATGCCAGAGGAACTTCGGAAGACAGGAGGGATGAATGGAGGAGCCTCATCCAGCGCTACTCAGAAATGCAACTAAAACACATCACAGGTAATTAGAAGAAAAGGGACGAACATAAGCCCTGAAACTACAATCAGTCTGATACGAGACTAACAGATCAAGCGAAAAGATAAAAGGACTTAACAGAATGGTTAGCCAGCCCACCCAGCTGTCTGTGGGTCACTGCATTGCTGCAGTTGCCACACACTTGGAATCTTAAAAGAAAAAAGGATGTACTAAAATAATATGTCTAAATCAAGCCATTTATGACAGTCTTGGGGTATTAGGTCCTCTGCCTCTTCTGCCTTCCTTCAAACAGAAGATGTGATGGCCCAGCAGTAAATTCTGCCAACATGAACTTCTCCTTTCCTGATGAATGGACAATCCACCTCCCATTTTTTTTTTTTTTTTTTTTTTGGTTGCTTGTCACTTTTTTTTATTTTTAATTTATTTTTTATTTTATTGAAGTACAAATATCAATCAGACAGTTTTAAGACACCTTAACAAGACAGATTCAATAAATTAATACATTGCAAACTGTTTTCATACTGTTTTGGTATCGTACAAAGTGCATACGTGATATTATACTTACAGACATTATTATAGCAGATGTCTCATCAGTAAATTAAGAGTGTAGCTGTTTACTTATCTTATTTTTTATACCTGAATTATATCAAAAATTCAATAATTATTTTCCTAGTGGATGACCATAGTACTAGAAACAGACATAATATCCTGTCCAACCACCATTAGTGCAAATCTTGCCTCTCATTGGATTATGTAGAAGCACAGCGTTATCTATCCCAACTGTACTGTCTATACACACACATCATGATTTTTTCTTTCTACAACCCTTCCTGTGTCTACATTGTCATTCAACTAACTTAGGTGCTTGAACTTGACAACACAATCGAACACAGTCCAGCATTCCACAATAGTGAGTTATTCAAAGAAGGTGTCGACCATAACCGTTTACAGCTCAGCTTAATATTATGGCCCCGCGATGTATACTTCATTTTTATACTTTTCTGCTGGATGGTTAAGACCTAGATAGATCAAGACTTATATACCAACACATGTACTTTATATTTCTTATGTGGTCAGTGGTTCTTATGAGGTCAGATAAACCTCAGGGTTTATCTTGTAGTCCTGTACATTATTCTGAAGATCCTTTGTCTGTGTCATCCATGCAGATGAGTCACGGCCAATGCTTGACCAGTTTGCTCTCTGTGAGAGCCTGAGAGAAAGTTTTCTCTCCATGTGACTCTCCTCAGGCACACTATAGAACTTTGATCTCTTTCCTCTGTGGCTCCATAATCTCCTTGTTCAGAAAATTTGGAGCTCAACTGAGTTTCATGATGTTGCAGTACAGGTTCTCCTATGTCCTGAGTCTTTGCTGACCTTGAAAGGCTAGGGCCAAAATGTTGGCTAACCTTGTGGTTCCTCTATTTCTCCAACTCTGATTTGTGAACTTAGGTTGTTAACCATCCAGAAGAAAAGCTGATTAGTATCCTGCAGCATATGCCATTCACTTTGCCTTATCTGACTCAACTGATTTTAGTTGTTGTTGTACATTTCTTTTTGTATTTCTGCTTTTCACTTGTTATACTAGGGAGACTATATGATATTTACACATGTGTGTCTGGTTTATTTCACTTATGAGTATATGTTCAAGTGGCATCCACTTCAGTATAAATGCTTCAAACATATCATTCTTAATAGCTGAGTAATACTCCATTGTATAGAAATACCACATCTTTTTCAACCATTCCTCATGTGATGGACATCTTGGTTGTTTCCAAGATTTGGCTATCACAAATTGTGCTGCTATAAACATAGGTACACATATATTACTATGATATAATGTTTTCAGTTCCTCTGGGAAAATTCCCAGTAGGGGGATAGCCGGCTTGAATGGGATTTCTAGTCCTACTGTTTTGAGGAGTCTCCACACTGACCTCCACAATGGTTGTACCAGTCTATATTCCCACCAGCAGTGGAGAAGTGTTCCCTTTTAATTTTTTCTTTTCTTTTTTTGTTTCACCCCCTTCCTTCTGTGTTCCAGAGTGCTAACTGGAACTCTAGGAACAAGATTAAGTCCACAAGGGTATGTGCATAGTAAATGGAATAACTAATCCCTCCCCTACGACCTGTTGGTAGAGATATGCAGAGAATTGCAGGACTGTGCAACCCCAAGCTGTCCTTATGCTGCAGGGTAGTAGGAGGTGGGACAGAAAGGCACCCCATAGCACCCTCCCACCTTGCTCAAGGAAATGACAGACTACAGCAAAGGTAAGTGATGGTGGCAGTGGAACTTGTAAAACAAGAAAAGGGAAACTGGCACCCCAACAATAAGAATTCAGACTGAGAAGTCTTGGACAGCAAAAGCAGGAGCAGAGGACCAGACCACATTACAGCATCCCACTCTACCCTGCAACAAACAACCTGAGAGGGCAGACTTGCCAGCAGAAGAGAGTTTAAAGGTCTCAGCAAGGCCAGGAGGAGCTGAAGGTGCTCAAGACTGTGAAGAGCCTCCTGTCTGGAAGTAGCACAGCAGCTGGGAGAGACATTTCCAGGAGAAACAGGTTAAGGTGTGGGAGGCCAAGAAGGGGCACACAGAAAGAACTGGCTGAAACTGCAGCCCCAGAGCCCCACATCTGGGGGCCAAGATCATCCAAAGATCCAGCACAAATTGTATTGTAGGTGTGGTAGTATTATCTAGTAGTTTGGACTCTTGGTGGACACCAGAGGAATTCTTAGTTTCTTTTCCTTTTTTCTTTTTGCTGGTTTGTTTCCTGGTCCTTTCCCTTATTTTCTTTTTTTCTGTTTTTGTCTTTCACACACACACACACACACACACACACACACACACACACACACACACATATATAAAAATTTTTTTCTTATTTTGTGTGTGGAACTGGGGATTGAACTCAGGCCTTTTTGATTGTCAGGCAAGTACTTATTCTGCTGAGCCATCTCCTCAGCCCTGTTTTATTCTAATCTATTTGTCTTCTTCCCCCTTTCCTCAATTTACCTCTCTACTCTTAATCATATTTTCATGTGAAGGAATTAGTCTCTCTAATTTTTCTGGTCAACTTCAACAATCCGCTACTTATTCCTTACAGCTCTCTTCCATTCTTCATAGTCTCCCAAAGCATGTGTGATCATCCTCCATCCTCCAGCCTGGGTTCTTCTTAATTTTTTTCAGTTATTTCTGTTTTATCCACTATCCATAAATTTTTTCATCACAGAGTAAAACCACTCACGAAGGAGAAACACTTTGTACACAAATTCCCAGTTTATGATTTTTCTGTCATATATATGTAAATTTTGCTACTAAAGTTAAAGGTACAAAATTAATACCACAGTTTGTTGATTTCTAAATTGTACTTGATGTTATGGTAAGTGCTAATTATACTACTTTAGCTAGGATTTCATATCACTTTTAGGAAGGAAAGGTTTATTTTTATTTATTTATTTATTTTTGGTGGAACCAGATATTGAACTCAGGCCTTTGCGCTTGCCAGGCAAGCTCTTATTTTACTGAGCTATCTCCCTGGCCCTTCATTCCTGTTTTAATTAATTGTTCTCACTTCTGTAACAACACTGGGAAGTAGTTGGCTAATAACGTCACCACACCCCAGCACCAAAGCACACAGATGGAGATAAACTGGTGCCAACATCACACTCTTAATTGGAAGGGTATGATCTTGGGACACACAAACTAAGAACCTGCTACACATGGAAGACATCCCTGAAGAACAAACATGCCTAGTAAGGCCTTTATACTAGTCATAAAGCTATGTACTATAGAAACAAAGATCGGTGCTGGGCGTGGTGGTGCATGCCTGTAATCCCAGCACTCAGGAGGCTGAGACAGGAGGATTGTCATGAGTTCAAGACCAGTTTCAGCTACAAAGTGAGCTTAAGGCCAGCCTGAACTGTATAGTGAGACCATGCTTGAAAAAGATGAAAAAAAAAATCAACAACAAAATCTTTTAAAATAGAAAAATGACAAGACATAGAAATAAAATTTAACCTCAGACTTACAGCCTACATAAAACAAGTCCAGAGAGGAACAAGATAGAGAAAAATAAAAGACACATGCCTGAGATTTCTGAAATGATAGTAATTGAAGTTAAGAAATGAATCCATGAGGTTATTGAGGAAATCAAGTCAGAAATAATCTCTCATTTTAAAACAGAAATATCAACATTCATAAAGCAATTACTTGGCAAATCTAGAGTAGATATTGATTAAAAAGACAGATGATGATAGAAAGAAAATGGACTATAAATGATCAAAATAGGAAAGAAATAGGAATGCATGAAACAGATTCAAACACAACCAGGAAATTAAAAATTCCATTCAAAGTTGGCAAAACAACTTGAACAAAACCGATGAAAGGTTTTCAGATCTTGAAGACAGGATTGTGACTAGCAACCATGAAAGAAAAGATCTCTTGAAAATAAACCAGGAAATAACAATTTATTGCAAGATGATGCAAAGAAAAATAATACAAGAATAATTGGTGCCAAAGAAAAAGCAGGAGTTAACACAAATGACATAAAAAAATCTATTTGCCAAGTAGTAGCAGAAAATTTCCCAAGCATGGTAAAACCATCTGACCTACAGAAAAGTGAGGAATATAGAATTCCAATTAGCCATAAGCAAAATAAATCTATACCCATACATATAATAATCAAGATCCCAGAAATTCAGTGCAAGAAGAGAAGATTAAAATCTATTAAAGAAGAGAAAAAAATCACGTACATATGAAGGCCAATCAGAATCATGGCAGCTTTCTCAACACAAACCCTGAAGTCAAGAAGATGTTGGAGTGAAGTATTTCAAGTCCCAGAACAAAAGAACTTCCAATCTAGATTGATGTACCTGAAAGACTATCTTTCAGAATTAATAGAGAAATAAAATGCCTCTGTATCAAAGAACAACTTCAGAAATTCATAACTACTAAACTAACCCTACAAAGAGCATTTAAAGATATTCTAGATAGAGATCAAAATATCAGAAAAATACAACCAGACAGGGCAAGAAATTAAACAGAGAGGGAAAGTAGGGAACCAACAGCAAGAAAACAACATGACAATGATAAGCCAATACATCTAAGTTATAACCATCAATGTAAATAGCTTCAATTCACCAATCGAAAGAAACAGATTGGCAGAATGGATCATGAAACAAAACTCAACAGTATGCTGTATGTAAGAAACACATTTAACTCAAATAGAAACTCACAGACTAAAAATCAAAGGATAAAAAACAATACTCTATGTGACAAGAATTCAGAAAAAAGCAGGAGCAGTATTCTGTTTGCAATTTGAACTTCAAACCAAGAATAATCAAAAGAGTTAAAGAAGGGCACTACATACTTGTTAGGGGAAAGCTTTGAGAGAAGGAGATAACAATCATAAATATGTATCTCAGCACCCAACTGTATAAGACAATTATTAACAGACATGAAAAATGATATAAGCAATAACACAGTTATAATGGAGGACATTAATACTCACTCCACTGTCACAAACACATAGATTAACCAGACAAAAAATCAGCCAAGAAATATCAGAACTGAATAAAACCTGTGGACAAACGGACTTAGTAGACATTTCAGAATGCTCATCCGACATCAGAATACATATTCTTTTCAGCTGTACATGGAACATTCTCTAAAATAGGCCATATGATAGTCCATGGAACACTCTCTAGTAAATGTAAAAGAAATGAAGTTATCCCATGCTTATTATCTGGCCACAGGGCAACAACATTGGAAATTAATGGCAAAAGACACCACAAAAACTCCATAAACACAAAAACTCAACTAACACCCTCCTCAACCAGTGGGTCACAGATAAAATTAAAGAAGAAATTAAATAATATGTACAATTAAGTGAAAAATGCAGATACAACATACTTGAACCTATGGGACACAGTGAAAATTTTCACATCAGGAAAGTACAATGGACACAAATAAACATCCTCCTGTTTCACTTCAAGCTTCTAGAAAAGAAGAGCAAGTTAAGCTGAAATCTTAAAGAAATTATAAAGATCAGAGCAGAAATTAATGTAATTAAAATTAAGAAAACGATATAAAGAGCTAATACATTAAAGAGTTGGTTCTTTGAAAGAATAAATAAAAGTGATACACCCTTAGCCAATCTTCAAAAATAAGAAAAAAGGAAAAACTCAGATGCATGCATTCAGGAATGAAAAGGGTATAACCACTACAGATCTTGTGAAATTTTAGGTTATCAATACCTATTTTGAAAATCTTTCACAGAATGGAAAACAGACAAAATGTACAGGTTCCTAGATATATCTTCTTTAGTCAGATTTTTCAAAGCTGACTCAAGATATAAAAATTCTGAGTAACCCAGTATCAGTCAATACAGTTCAAAATGTGATTAAAAATAGCTCCACAGATTAAAGTGCCTGCAAGTAGGCACAGGGGCTGGAGGTTCAATCTTGGGTCTGTAGTGGTGGCTGTGCCCCCAGGGCATGCTGAGACAGCAATTGAGACTGGAAATGGTGGCACGTGCCTGTAATCCCAGCTCTTGGGAGGCTGTAAACAAGTGGATCACTATGAGTCTGATCTAGTGGTGAGACCCTGGACGCTCGATAGACCCTTCCCTAAAAAATACAAAAAAGAAAAGAAAAGAAAATATAATTAAAAACTTACCAACAAAGAAAAGCCCAGGTCTTGATGGATTCATTGCTTAATTATGTAAGAAATTCAGAGAAGATTTATTATCAATACTTTTCAATGAACTCTTTAATGAAATAAAAATGGAAAAAATATTCCCTAATTCAGTCCTGGAGTTAAATATTTCCTTGATACCAAAACCAGAGAAAGATTACATTGAAAAAGAAAGTTAAGGTTAATCTCCCTATTGAACATAGATGCAAAATCCTCAATAAAATACTAGCAAACAGAATGAAATAAACCATCAAGAAAATTATACACTGGGGCCACGGAGATGGCACAGTAGAATAAGCACTTCCCTGGGAAGCACAAGGGCCTGAGTTCAATCCTTGGTTCCACCAAAAATAAGTAAATAAATAAATAAATAAATAAATAAATAAAATTATACACCATGACCAAGTGGCACTCATCCCAGGAATGCAGGGTTGCATCAATATACACACATCAATAAATGTAAAACATCATTTTACATCATTTGACAGAGCCAAAGACAAAAAAAAATCACATGATCATCTCAATATATGCAAAAAAGTTTTTAATAAAATCCAATACTCATTTATGATTAAAAACCCTACAGAAAATTGGAACAGTGTTTATCTCAATCTGATAAAAACCATTTATGAAAAAGCAACATCCAAATTCATACTTATTGGACAAAAAATGAAACCCTTCACTCTAAAATCAGGATCAAGATAAGGATGTCAACTGCCAAAACTCTTATTTAATATAGTTTTGGAAACACTAGCTATAGCAATTAGATAAGGGAGTTTTGGTTTTTTTTTTGTATTCAAGACAAGGTCTATAGTGTTTACAGGGTCTCACTATGTAGATCGAATTCTTAGTGATTGTCCTGTTTTCAGCTCCCAAGTGCTAGGATTATAGGTATGCACCACCACACCCAATCTCCATCACCATCTCAATGTGCCCCATGGGCGGGGTGGCACAGAACCCTGGGTATCAAATCCCGACCTCTGCACTCTACCTAAGCAGGCGTTTAATCTGCTGAGCTATCAGGCCAGCCCTTCCATAAGAGAGAAATATAAGGAATAAGGATAGGTGGTTAAGCAGTAAAATTATCATTATTGACAGATGACATGAAACTCTACATAGAAGACCCAAAAAACTCCACCAAATACTTCTACATTTAGCACACAAATTCAGCATACAGCTAGATGCAAAGTAAAAACTTAGAAATCAACAGCATTTCTGTACACAAACAATAAAATCACTGAGAGAAAATTAGGGAAACCACACCATTCACAATAACATTCAAAAATTGAATACTTAGGAATCAATCTAAGAAAGGAAGTAAAGGATCTATATATTGAAATTTATAGAACTATGAAAAAGGAGATTTAAGAGGATATCAGAAAATGGAAAGATATCACTGGGTCAAGGATAGGAAGAACCAACATAGTGAAAATGGCCATATTCCCAAAATTGTTATACAGTTTAAATGCAATCCTGATCAAAATACCATTACTGCACCTCACAGAACTAGAGCAAACATTCCTGAAATTTATTTGGAATCAGAACAGACCTAGAATAGCAAAGGCAATCCTGGGCAGCAAAGGCAAAGCAGGGGTCATCACAGTCCCTAACTTGAAATCATACTACAAAGCTATTGAGTTATAATCATGGTATTATGACAAAAACAGAAACACAAAACTAGATGGACAGGGACAACCAAATAGCTCAGTGAATTAAGGTACCTGCTTAGGCAGACTCAGGGGCCAGGGGTTTGATCCCTGGCCTGCTGTGCAGGCCCTACCCCTATGGCACACTGAGGTGACTGAGAGTGGGTATGATGATGCACACCTGTAATCCCATCTTGAGGGAGGCTGAACACAGGGGGATTGCTACAAATCCGATCTACATAGTAAGAGCCTGTAGACGCTGAAAATACAAGAACAAAACAGAACAAAACAAAGATGGAGGACCTGTGGAACAGATTAGAAGATGTAGATACAAATGAAAACACACTCAACTACCTTATCTTTGACAAAGAGCCCAAACATGTTCACTAGAAGAAAGATAGCCTCTTTAATAAATGGTGTTGGTAAAGTGATTGTCTACATGTTGAAGACTAATACTGGACATAACCATCCACTAAGCTAAAGTCAAAATAGATCAAAGATCTAAATATTAACCAGGGCCTGACAGATAGCTCAGTGGATTAAAGCACCTACTGAGGCAGACTCATGGACCAGGGTTGGATCCCCAGGATGCCTGTGGGTCCCACCCCCAGGGCATAATGAAACAGTGATTGAGACTGGGCATGGTGGCTCACACCTGTAATCCCAGCATTTAGGAAGCTGAAAACAGGAGGATCACTACAAGTCCAATCTGTGTAGTGAAATCCTGTAGACCCTGTACTAAATACATAAAATAATGATAAATAAATATTAAACTAGAAATACTATAATCCACTATAAAGAGAATGTAGGTGGAAATGTTAAAGACATAGGTGTAAACAAGACTTCATGAACAAAATCCCAACTGCAGGGATGTATTTCAAAGAATGCACAAGGGCAATCTCATTTTATTAAAAAATTTGGCACAGCAAAAAGAAATCACCAGTAGAGTGAAAATACACCCCAGAGAGTGGGAAAATATTATTTTAGCCAATTGTCCCTTAGACAAAAAACTTTTATCTAGAACATATAAAGAATTTAAAAAAATCAAATTCAAAGACACAATCAAAAAAATGGGTCAGTGAAGCAGACATGCTTCTCAGATGAAGAAATACAAATGGCAAATAAATATATGAAAAAGTTCAGTATTGTTGGTCATTTGAGAGATGCAAATTAAAACAACACTACAATTTCATCTCATCCCAGAAAAAAAGTTTTTGTCTTCAAGAATTCAACCAATAACAAATGTTTGCAGAGCTGTGCAGAAAAAGGAACACTTCTTCACTACTGGTGGGATTGTAGACTGGTATGACTACCGTGACAGTCAGTTTGGAGGCTCCTCACAAAATTACGATTAGAGGCCCCATTTGACCCAGTTATTCCCTTTCTGAGTACCTTCCCAGAAAAATTAAAAAACAGCGTACTATAAAGATATATGTAAAGCCATGTTTATAGCAGCACAATTTGTAATAGCTAAATCTGGGAAACAACCCAAATGCCCATCAACCAAGAAACACATCTTAAAAAAGATGTGGTACGATGAAATACACTCAGCTATACAGAAGGACAAACTTGAGACTTTTATAGGTAAATGGATACAACTAGAGACCATACTCATAAGTGAAATAAATGAAACACATGTGTAAACATCATATTGTTTCTCTGGTTTCATGATCTGAAAGATGAAATAAATTCTAAAATGAACATTAGGCATGATGGAATGGGAAGATACTGTTTAAAAGGAAAAGGAACAAGGATAGATAAAAGGGGAAAAATGTGAGTCAGTTATACCATTAATGTATCTTAGCTCACTAAAAGGAAAGGTTTGTGTTACTATGGATTGGAGAAAATTTTATGCCCAGATCTTGTTCTCTGAGCAACTACATTAAACATAACAACATGTACTGTCTTCACTATTGTTATTTTCTTAATATTTAGTTATGAAATTGTGTTTTAGCTTTTTTCTATAAAATTAAAGGCAAACGAAGAAACAACAATTACAAAAGAATGAAACTGTGTTAACAGAGCCCTGGATAAGCTGCTTGAATCAAAGCAGAAGGGAGGGTAGCCTGAGAAAATATACTGATTTCTTCTCTTACAATTTTTTTTTTTTTTGAGATGAGGCTTTGCTATTTAATGCAGGCTGGCCCTTAGCTCATGTATATAGCCCAGGCCAGACTTAAATTTATAGTAACATTCGTAGCTCAGCATCCAGAGTGCTGGGATTAGAGGTGTGGCCCCCATGTCCAGCTCTTCTGTTATTCTTCCAGTCCTACCACTTAAACTTTTACTCTTTACTAATTCCCTTTGGACATGGATAAATGAGCCTAGGAAATAGAATTCCCAGGAATCAACTACCTACTCTATAACCCAGTACAGAAAGGGGAAAGCACAAATGGGTTTGGGGGCAAGCCCCCAAATGACCAGCCCATCAAGCTAGTGAAGATTGCTACATGGGCCTTGTATCAAACTCAGTCAGAGAAGCCCAAACTGGGTATTGGGCAAGTCCTGTGAACAAAAACAGCACTGGAGTCAATACAAATGACTAACATACTGACTTCATAAATTGTAAGTAGGAAAGTATAAAACAATCTCCTGGGGATTAAAGGAAACAGAAATAGTAGTTATAGATCTTCAGACTAATTAGGCCACATCCAGCAGACAGAACAACACACACACACACAGACACACAGACACACAGACACACACACACACACCCCTAATGAAGTCTTTAGGCTTAGGTGTTAATTCAATATCCATATGCAGTAGAAACTTATTCCAGATAACTAACTCAAAATGTAGATAGAAGAATCTAACATAGATCAAAAAAGGTTTCTTTTTTTTTTTTTTTTTCTTAGTTTTTATCAATAGCTTTGCTGTTTTACTTTTCGTCTGGTACTCGAAGGGCTATCTTCAAGAAAGCTGAAGATAATGAATAAACAGAAAAGCAATCATCTGATTTATGAACTGAATGACAGCATAGAGATAAAGAGATGAACTTAAAAATCAATCTTTTAGTTTTTTTTGTTATGTTTTTTGCTTATCATTAATAGTTGTGACTACTTTGAGACTTGAGTAACTTTTATTTATTACACAGAGCACCATATGAGAAAAAGATAATTAGATACTTTAGAAGTGATTATAATACTCTACTTTAGAATAGTCTCTGAATCCATGTAAGAATAGCTGAATTGAAATTATTCTACACTTTTAAGTAGCTCAATTGGAAGTTTAAAAAATAATTCATATATTTATCAAGTACTTTTTAGGGAAATCTAAATTAAAATGTGTAGGACATGCCTATGTCACAGGAAACTTGCAGTAATTAGTCTGGAAGAAAGAAATGCAATTTGCTTACTCTTTTATTCATAACAAAATGTGTTTTAGAAAATAATAATGAATTATGTAGAATTACAGAAGTACAAATTTATATAATTATGACAAAAATGAGGCCAAAGGACTATTCAGATACAATGAGGCCAGTGTAACTGTAATTATCCAGGTAATTAATATAATTCACTTACCTAGAGACTGTTGTGTGCATCAAATCTGCACAAGCAGTAGAGTAGGCTCTGAGAACATGCAGATGAACTAGTTTCTGGCCTCAGGGCATTGAAAAAACAGAAAGAAAACCTAGCTCTAGGGCTCTGAGAGATAATTATTGGCAAGAGGCCACAAGTGCATGAAGAGGAAGTGTCCCCAGGCAAGGTGTGGCCAGCTTGCTTTTAAAATCTGAATTCCCAGGCCTGAGTTTCTGGATCTTGGTTAGGTCAGTCCCAAGCCTCTGCATTTTGCCTGTGGGAAGCTACAGCTGGAACTTTTACTTGGGGCAAACACAACCCCGCAGTACTTCCGGCTGACTCTCCGTCCCCAGAGGTACTCTGTGTACAAAGAAGAGACTACCCGTTTTACTTCTCATCTCAGAGGGATCTCCTCCTCCTGTACCCTGCAGTGCTCTGAAGCCCCTCCACTCCTACCACCTCCACTGCTACCGAGCAGGCGCTGGGCATTGCTGGAGTTGCATCACCTCAGACTCCTGCTGCTATCTTCACTTCCAGTTCTGACCTGTTCTAACCCCTCTTTACAATGGCAAGGAGGCTTTCTTTCCAAAACATAGGTACTTTCCTGGTACCCTGTGATGGGTCCTCTTTGCTTACCCACAGTGGTCTCAAACTTGAATGTGCTCCAGAATTAATAAGGAAATTTCCTTAAACATAAATTCCTCTTAAATCCAAATTTCAGTGATAGTTGATCTGTACTTTGAACAAGTTCTACAGTTAACTCTGTACTGGCAGTCTAGTTCTAGTTAGGGGACTAGAACCTCACCCTCAGGTGAAGTTTAAGTTCAGCACACACAGTCTGTTACAGGATTCTTCCCTTGTTCATACACCTCTTTCCACGTTAGAAAGTGTTTCTTAGGCCTCCTCGAAGCATTCCTTCCTCTCTCAGCTGAGCAGTGTCCCCTGCTTCTAAAGCTCTCTGCCCTTCACAAAGTTTTCATTTGTCTGTTTCCCTCACTGTACTTTGACTTCTTAAAGGGGTGGGGCTCCAAATTACTCATCTCCCTACTCTTGGTATCCACCCTTGTTCCTGATTCATAATTGGCACATAACGTAAATAAATGAATGAATAAATGGACAAATGAATAATCAGAGTGCTAGTTACACTATGAAAACTTGGTTGTGTATGAGGCCATTTCTCTTTATGAACTGAGTAATTATATATCTTCTAATAGAATCCTATTAAGCCTAGTTAGCACAAGCTCATCAGCATCTGAGATGACACAAAACAAACAAATGCTGATGAAAAAATATAATTATTGCTTTTTCTAGTGTAGGAGTCATGAAGTCATTAAACATACTGGCAGAGGTCCAGTGTGATTTTTTCATTTGTTTTGTGCTGTTTATGGACCAAAAATATAAAAATATATAAACTGTATCATTTTCCCCAAAGTCAACCATTTCATGGTGCATTTTTTTTGCTCTGTTTTCTGCTTTTACAGTGTTGTCTTCCTTATTATTGGTATTTTGTTATTTCTAGTATTATGAGCTCTCAATGTTTAATTAAATTGTATTAGCTAACCATACAATGTAAATATGAGTAGTATTTTTAATAATATCCCTTTATTTTTACTTGCCTTATATTCATTATTCTTTGGATCATAAACACTTACTTTTCCTTCTGAGAGCTCACTTTTCCTTGATTCTTTTTGGTGTAGCTGGTGGTAGGGATGGGCACATGAATCAATCTTTTTGGGAAAGACATTTGATCCAAGTCAGCCAATACAATCAGTCCTTGGATCTTCGTTGAGAACACTGAAAACTGTGTACTCACGCCCTAGGTTTATACACTGGTAGCACTTAGGTGGTTATTGCTACCACTGCTTGTATAAAGCTGCTGGAAAAGAAGCCAACATAGGGCCAAGCAAAGTTAAGAGAGGGAAAGAGAGAAGACAGACAGAGAGAGAGAGAGAGAGAGAGAGAGAGAGAGAGAGAGAGAGAGGCAGAGACAGAGACACACACGTGTGCACATACACAGAGCAAGAGCGAGAGCAAGCAAGAGAGAGAGAGAGAGAGAGAAAGAGAGAGATTGATATTTTTAAGTCTTTGTAGCCTTCCATGCATAGATTCAATGTATTCCATGGCAGTTACACTTAGCTCGAAGGAAAAATAAATGTCTTTTTATTCTTTACCTGGCTTAAGTTTGGTTTCTCTCATTTACCAAAAAAATTATCTTGACCACTAGGAGAGTTTTCCAGATTTTCTAGCATCACTGAATTTATTTTCTAGAAGTAGTGGATAGATTTCCAGTGTAACATTTACCTTCTATCAGGTTATAGCCCTCCACTTTACCAGCTGAGCTATTGAAGGGTGCACAGCATTTATCTTCTATAAAGCTCTAGAGGCATATTTAAATAGTAATACCCTGTTGATTGTGTGATCTTAAGTCACTTTTCTGCAATTTAGTTTCCCTCTTTACTAAAGAGCTATAATGTCCTTCCTGCAAAATTATTGTTCTTGAACCATTCTAAAATATCTGTTGCACTGCCAGAGCAATTGACTATTTAAAGATAATTATTCCTGGGGCACATATGCTGTACTAGCACGGGCTGTTCTCTAGGAGTGGAGCAGGGGGAGAAAAGAGGAGACAATTGGACAGACTTCACTTTGGATAAACCCAGAAGAGTCAAATAACATTGTCTATTATCATTATTAGCTTCTTCTGTAATTGGGAGATTTATTCAAGAAATGTTAGACTAGCCACAAGTTGTCAAATTTACCAAAAGATGAGAAGACACATATCAGGGAAAGGAAATGCAATCATAATCCAGTTTCTTCTCATCAGATTGGAGCCAATTGTAGTTTTAGATTGAGTGGAAGAAGGCTGAACATTTTTGCAAATGTCTGCTCTGGAGAGAAAGGCAACATTTAAGATAAAAGTAAGGGTGGGGAAGCTGTGATGATTAAAAATCAAAGCTGCTTTAAAACTAGAACTAGGGTTTTTTTTTTTTTTTTAATGAATTTAGGACAGGGTGTACAGGGTTTACAGGATCTCACTGCATTGATCAGCCTCATAGTGATCCTCCTGTTTACAGACTCCCCAGTGCTGGAATTACAGGAGTGCACCACCAAGGCATGCCCGAAGTTCCAGGGCTTGCACAAAGCGTGATACTGGGTCCTTGTGCTTACCAGGCAGGTGCTTAGACTGCTGAGATATCTCGCCAGCCCAAAATCTAAATTCTTGAAGGACCAAAATCCAGAAAAGGTAATTCCAGAAAATAAAGAGATATTTGAAGGGCATTTACTTTAGGTAAGCTTTCATTCCATGGTTAAATGAAAACATGATAGAACAGTCCATTGAATACATTACACAATATACAGACAAAACACACATTTTTTTATAGCATACTATCAATACTCAGATATAATAAACTATGCACAGATTGTACATAGTTTAATTTAAAAAATAGGTCAAAAACAAATTGGGAATTGCAGTTTTAAGAATTCTGGCTTTCAGGATTTCAGCACTTGGCCTTTTCATTTTATGAGTCACATGCTCTACTGACTGAGCTAGCCAGGCACTTGGCCTTTTCATTTTATTAGTTTGTAATTGGAGGATTCAAACTAGCAATTTTTGACTTTAGGTATTTTTGTTTCTTGGGGCTTCAGCATTGGGGAAGATAGTGTTTGGGACTGTGTTTTGAGGAGGGCAATTGACACTGACAATTCACCATGTCCTCTCCATTCTTTCCTACTCCTACTGACCTACCTTTTTATTTTTTATAAATATTTGAGTTTATAGCCTGCTGACATTACTTACTTTTTTTTTTTGCATTTAACATTTAATATTTGCATCATGGCATTACCATTTAAAAGTATATTCACTTGCACATAATCAACTATGCCATATAACACATTTGGCTAAATACTAAGTTTTATTTTTCTCTGATAGAACCGAAGCTTGAACCCAAGGCCAATGTGGCACTCCAGGATCAGGAGGAGGGACCTGGGCTGCTTCTATTGTTTTCCTTAGGGCATAGCTCTTGGTCTCAAAGTCAATTAATCATCTGTAATTGTTTAAGATTTCTAAGTAACTTATCTATTGTTTTAAATAGAAAGAAATGTGGAAGGCAAAAAGCATAATGGCTCTTTGCCTAAGTGAGTCAGTCTTCTTTATAGATATTTTCCTTAAGTTCCTCTCAACCACTTCTACTTATAGCTCATTTGCCATTGCTTAATGACATAGCCACACCCAGAAATATCCTCTCTCAAAGGAAGTTAGAGAAATGAAGTTTCTTGGCTTTCAGCAGCTCAACAAAATCCAGGTCCTAAGGAGGAGGTAAAGTCTTAATCTTGGTGGTTCCCTGCCCTTCTAGGTTAATACAGGTAATTGGAAAGGATTGCTACTTGGTCTCAAGAATTAAAATAATAACGAAGAGAATAAGGCAGATCACTTCAGTTTGGGTTATAAGGAACTGCTTCTCTGAAGAGATAACTGATTCATGAATAGCTAATGACAGAGGAGGTTCAGGGAGAAGATGCAGGTGCTAATGGCCTGCTATTTGTGAGCAGCAGCAAGTAGGCTAGGTGTGGCTCATGTATTGGGAGGAGACAAGTTGAAGAGGGAGGTTGGCATCAAAACATGGAAGGTGTTGAATGCCACAATAAAAGCATAGTTTTTATTGTACATTAATTTGTAGTCCATTTAGAATTTGCTTTCATACGTAACATGAGATTTACATGTCTATGAATGTGTGAAGGGGGTCTGATATTTTCTGCCAAGTTGAACCCTTATGTTTTGTCAAACAGTCATGTTTTAAAACCTTATCCATTCTTCCAGACAATGAAAGGACTCGGATTGTGTCCCACAGAATCTCAGTTCTTTCTGTACACTGTATAAAGATATCACCTTACAACATATACTCAATTAAAATTAAACATACTGAGTTTTTATTCTATTGTCTTAGTCTACTTATATTACTTTAACAAAGCAACATGGGCTCATCAACAACAGAATTATATTCAGACAGTTCTGGTGGCTGGATAGTCTGACATTAATTTGCAATGTCAGTTCTGTTTGATGAGGGCCTGCTTCCTGTTTCATACCTGGCCAAGGAGTTTTGAGGTTTCTTTCAAGATGGACCTAATCTCCTTCACGAGGGCAGAGCCAAAGGCCTCCCTTCCCCTAATACCATCACCTCGGGATTAGGATTCCAACATGAAATTCTGGAAGGGACAATCATTTAGTCTGTAGCATGTAAGAATGTGGCCCTTGAACTTCATTTTAAGAAGTAGTAGAAGACGTGGGCAAACCGCATTATCTCGCTAGTGTGAAAGCCTGAAAGAGTAACGATACTGTGACAGGGAAAGAAATTGTCCAATGGGAAGGAAAAACTAGGATGAGGAAAATGACAAATGAAAGGAGGGAAGATATATTTAGGTATGTATGCAGAATAGTTTGGATGATTGTGTTGTCAATTTCTGCTGGTCTTTTGAAAGGAGAAGTTAATAAACTTTTTTGTTTACTCTGATTTTTTTTCTTTCTCTTTTGAATTTTCTATAACTTCTTTGTTATTGTCAGTGTTTCTTTTTTTCTTTAAACACATCTTCCACATTTATATCTGGTAATCTGAACAACTAATTTGAAGATAGCATCATGTAATACAGCAACCATTGTTGAATTCCTATTACTTGTTTAGTGAAATCTTATATATATTGTTTCTAATGTTTCTTCCTATCACTATTTTGTATTATTTAAAAATAAAGAAAATGTAAAAAAAAAGATAAAGTAGAAGTTTATAAATCATATATAATAGTTTTATATTATAATCACACAAATTTTTTCTTTTTAAATAATGTCCCCAGTTGATCAGCCATTTTATGTACTCTGCTTCACTCTTAAACAATTTTGGCCAATTCTAAAAACCAAATCGATTCACAAAAGACCAAGATTTGCCATGAATGAAAGTATTTAAAGGAATTCGAGGAAGATGAGTCTGAAGGAGAGCTTCTAACAATATTTTGCGCAATGGAAGCAATAAAAAGTAAGCCTATAGCCCTAAGAAAACATCTGTAAAAGACAAGATTTTGGATGCTGAAGTCTGTATGTTTAAGCAATGAATAAAAAATAATAAAGTATTTTTATCTTGATTTGCCCATAAGGTCATTCTATAATCTACAGTATTTTAAAAAAACTTAAACTTTACAATGCAGCAAGTATTCCTGTTCATTTTTTAGCAAATGGGAGACTTCATATTCAAGTTCCTTGAACCCCAGATCAGCACTCTATACACTAAGTTAAGATTTAAAAAAACCCTGGGAAGGCAGAAGTTAAGATTGTCAACAGCAGGCAGCCAAATAGCTCAGCAGATTAAGTGCCTGCTGAGGCAGACACAGGGGTCAGGAGTTCCATCCCCAGGCCTGCCTTGCCTGCCATGCTCCCAGAGGTGCACTGAGAGAGCGACTGAGATTGGACATGGTGGTATACGCGTGTAATCCCAGCATGTGGGGGGCTATAAACAGGAGAATTACTACGAGTCTGATCTAAGCAGTGAGACCCTGTAGACCCTATCTTAAATATAGAAAAAAAAAAAAAAAAAAAGATTCTCAGCAGCTTTTTCTGATCATTGGGATTTGAATGACTGGGCCTCATCAAGTTACAAAGAGGCCCAACCTGGGGATCTGAGTGTTAGCTCCTCTTGCCTTAGCACCCCAGAGTGCTGGGATTACTGGCCTGCACACCAGGCTCAGCGCCCCACAGGAATATCTCCACCAGTTACTTACTTGCTCTTAATCAAAGTTCACTTGGATTTCATTAATCTGCTAATTTGCAAATATTCATACCTAGTTTAGGGACCCAACAATTGATTAAAAATGTTCATTTTAAAACAATGGAGTGTCTGTTACTCTTCTCTTGTTGCTGGGACAATATACCCAGCACCCAAAAGGAAGGAAGCAAGGTTATTTAGCTCACAGTTATGGGAAGTTTCAGTCCATATTAGGCTGGCCTCAAGGCAGTGGTACATGGTAGAGGGCAGCAGCTCATGGTGGGCAGCAAAGATTAAGAGCAAATGGAGATGTAGCAGCTATGGCTGCTAGCTAGCCTCTCTCTCTTCCCTTACAGTTTTATGCAGAGTATCTGCCCCAGAGCACTTACACCCATAATCCCAGCATTGGATCAAGAATCAGGCACAAACACTAGAAGCCACCCCATAACTGCATGAGGCTTTGGGTGGATGACTAGACACAAACTATAACGTGGACATTGAGTGACATAATTTTCTTGGACAGAGATCAAAGACATTTATTAAATTAGCTAAAAGCACAGGAATAACCTAGGGAATCTGGTTACCAGTATGTTTACCGAAACACTACTGTGGTATAACTAAAAAGTTTAGAAAAGGCAGCAAAATTGGGTTTTGTTCTGGACTCTGTTTCTCATCTTAAGATACTGGGAACATTTTAAAACTCTCTGGGCTTCTGTTACTACTTAGAAGTTCCTGATTTTGACTTCACTTATGGGAACTTGCTATGGCGAACTGAAGCCACAGCAAGGATACTGCAAGACTCATAGATGCTTGCAAGGTTGGGAACAGACTTGGAAATGGACAAAAAACAAACATTCAGATAACTGGAGCTAAAAGGAAATTGTGGTGCTATTAGGGAAATGGAATGTAGAGCAGTCAGATAAGCTCCATCTACTCACCACTGCTTTCCTTTTCATTTTTTCTAGCAATATAATCTGTAAGTGATCTTCTAACGCTGACATTCTCTGCTACTGTGCTTGGAGAAACGCGGACAGGAGGGGTGTATACATAAACAGGTGGTCAAAAATACTTTGGTTGCATGTGTATCTGAAAGCCTTGCACAGCTAAAAAGGCCAGGACACCACAGTAGAACAGAGGCTGACCAATTTGGTATGCAGCAAACAGGAAGTAGAGGGGATCTTAAGCAAAGTGTTTTGGTGGACAGGCTACGAGGAATGAACACAAATAGTATTTCCAACAAGCATTGGAAATTTCCAGTAAATTTACCATGTCTGCAAACACAAGACCACCTTCTCTACGTGAAGAGACTATAATAGATTTCCTCATGCCTTTGGAATGAGATAGTTCATGACTTCCTGTTTGAAGGTAATAGACAGCTAAGCCACATATAGTCTCTAAAATTGAGTAACAAAATAGTTCATTGGCCAGATAAGACTATAGAAAGACTGTCTTTTTGTGCTGCCATAATTTAATGCTACAGACTCAGTCTGTAGTAGCTTTTTTTTGAGACTGAGTAACTTATACAGAACAGACATCACAATATCGGAGGCTGGTGGGACTGGCATTGTTGTTTCATCACAACATGACAGGAGACACCCTATTGATGCTAGAAAGGGAAGACCAGACATCCTCTTATAAGGAACCCGTTCCCAAGATAATAACATTAAACTTGAGGGCAGAGCCCAAAAGGCCTAAATCACTTCCTTAAGGGTCCTATCTTTCAACACTGTTGCATTAAGGATTACATTTCCAAGAATTTTGAGGGACACATCTAAATTATCCAGTTATCAAAGATAAAAATAGAGTTCAGATTTGTCCAGGTGCAGGGGAAAAAACCAAACCAAACCCAAGAAACAAAAGGCTCTGACATCAGGCCTGCTTTCCACACAGCAACAGTAGCCTGCTTTCTATCAGTGTGGGCTCTCCGCATCAGCATACCCCCTTCACGTCCTGCTTCATCTGCGGACCTGCAGCCACTCAAGTTTCTGACTGTCACTACTGCTTATAACCACCCACGACCGGAGTGTGGGAGCCATTTTTAGGGCTATGCATTGCTGCCCTGGGTGATTTAAGACTGTAACTCCCACCACTATTCTTGAGATCCCTTTGGTAGGACCCTTCACTCCTGACTTTATTAAACCACTTCTAGTTCGTGAAAACAACCATTTATTCTATCCATACAAAGCCATATCCACCTTTTATTTATTTTTCAGAATCAGTCTTGAAGCATATGCTTCCCCCTTAGCAGAGATGCTAGGAATCCAGGAATAGAAGTGCAGCAAATAATCTAGCATCTCCTAAAATGTGAGGGAAACCCAACAGCGATATTTCTGAAAGAACTACTTCTGTTTGACTTTGAAGCCAATCTCTGAGAAAAACTTTAAGACTACACAGTGTAATCTTAAAGTTTAGGCTGCAGACATGCTGCGCACCAGGTGATGACGACCTCTCCTTAGTGACTCTCTTCTGAATAAACTTGATCTGGTATGGATGCTGGTTTGCACGTCATTCTAGTTCTGCACTCTAGGTATAACCAACCCTGACATTCTGCAGAATACATTCTCAAACAAAGCAGCCACAGTATTATTCAAAAACTAAATTCTTCTGATGGTATCAAGCTGCTTTTACAGCAGTCTACAAATTCTTGCGCTGTTTAATTTTTTCTTTTTTCTTGGCCGCGCTTCCCATTGCGTCTCCCAAAGCTCACCTCCTTTAATTACTTGAAAGGTCTTTCGATTTGTGGACATTTTGCCCACTTGGTATCCTCCATGCTGGTGGCTTCCTCCTGGACAGACTCTTTTTCTCAATACTCCTTCCACCTGTCATCTTTAGGCTTTGAAATGCCCCTTGGTCAGAGAAATTCCCCAATCTTACACGTCCTTTCCAGTCTCTTTATTTCCATTTCTAGTCATCTGCATTCTTTATTGTTCTTCACAGAAATAGTTTCTCCATTATTCTGTAAACTCTGAGTGCACAGTCCTCATCTATTTCACATGACCCTGAACAGTTCTGGTCTACAGTCAACAGTTAGGTGAGTGATACCTCTCTGGCAAATGAATGAATGAAAATAAATCTGTATTCCAGTCCTCCCAGACGAGTTTATTATGTGATCTCCTGTACTGAATAAAACTAGTAAATGTATTTTTATTAGTCTCATATCAACAATCCCAGGAAGGTTTAACGGAAGCAAAGCCTGGTGGAAAGGTATTAACCTTGCACGTTTCCAAACTGGAAATTAGGAACTTGTTAAAACGTAAATTCTCAGGGCGTTAACCATCAACTATGGAGACACACTTCATTTAGCAAAGTATTTCAGCAATCCTTGCTTCCAGGTTGTAATTTTTTAAATTCAGTTTTCGCCGCGAACTACTCTGATCCCAGAAACTTTCTACTGCAGAAAAACCTCATTCGCCCTCCAAAGGCCTAGAAAAAGGCCCACTTGGGCAGAAGCGGTTCAGGGAGGCGGCCGCCGCTCCCTTCCCGCTGCGCGACCCTCGGTCACGCGGACGCGGCTCTGCCCCACCGAGAGCCACCCGAGCTACGAGCACGGCCGCGAGTTTTCTCCCTGTTCGACCCTTTTCACTCTAGCACGGAAGCGTTGGAATCTAAAATTACAGCGCAGGACCCCTTCCAGCCGCAGAAGCACAACTGGAAGCCACGGGGAGCTACTCCGCCGCTTTCGGGGTAGAAGAACCGAAACGGATCCCGAGCGTCAGACGGGAGCGCGCCCGGCGGCCGCGCCTCTGTGCGCATGCGTCCCGTCCCGTCCCACCTCGCCCCGCCCGCGCGGAGCCGGAAGCGAGAGTGCGGCCGCCTGGGCCTGGCCTGGCCGGGCGTCGGCGCCGGCGGCCATCTTGGCTTTCCGGGGAAGGCGGCGTGAGGGGAAGTTGTAGGGTGGGGGCTGGAGCGAGAGGAGGGAAGAGAGGGGGAGGAGGCCGCGGCGGGGCAGGGCGGGGACTGCCGGCCCGCCCGGTTGCGGAAGTGGTAGCCGCTGACCCAGCCTGCAGCTTTCTGGCTACCGCTTCGGCTTCCCAGCTCCCCCCGGGACAGAGCACAGCCCAGCTGTGGATGGTCAGATAGCTCCCATCTCCTGCCGCGGGTTCCTGGCCCCAAGCAGCACGGAACAGACGGCGGCGGCGGCAGTGGCAGCGGCGGGCGAGGGCGAAGATGGCGGGACGGCTGCCGGCCTGTGTGGTGGACTGTGGAACGGGGTAAACGGCGGATGGCCGCGCCGTGCTGGGGAAACTGAGGCGGAGAAAGGAAAATGGCGGGGGAGGGAGGAGGCCCGGAGATGAATGGTGCGGCAGCCGGGCGGCGAGGGGTGGGGCCCGCAGCCAGCGCCTCCTTGTCTCCCGGCTTGGCCGGGCCGGGCCGGGGCTGCGGGCCGGCGGAGCGCGGCGGGGAGCGGCTGCTCGGCGCGATCCCGGCCCTTCCCCCACGCGGGGAGCGCTGCCCGGCCCGGCCGCCGGCAGAGGCGCGGCCCACCTGGTCTGCCTTCCTCCTGTGCCCTTCTGCGCCGGACGCGGGTTCCCGGGGACCGTTGCGGGGATGGCGCGGCGAGGAGCGAGCGCGGAGAGGTCGGTGCGGGCTCAGCGAGAGCGCCCCGACGCCGCCGCCCGGGCTGGGTGGGGAAGGGGAAGCCGCCGCGCCGAAAACGGGAACCTGGCGCGGGGCTTTCGTTTGGCCACGCGCCGCCGCCTTCGGCGCCTCTCCCGGTCATTTGCATCTCCCAGCCGTTTTACCGGTGAACTAGCCACATTTTAATTCGAGAAAGAAAGCTGTCTTGTATTCTCGCCTCAAAAAAGTCCCCTGTGAGCAAGCGCGCTGCAACTTCCTTAGTTTTGTCAAAGCCGCTTCCTGCTTTCAGTCTTTTATAGCCTTATAAGGTAGTTTTTCGTTTCCACCGTGAGCACATCTTATTAGAAGTTTCAAAATTAAGCCGATTGCAAAGAGACTGAGTTATCAGGCCTAGGTACCTGTTTATTTGAACTTAAAATGTTCTCGTGTTACTATTGGGAGGCACCCCGAAAAACTTAGTTGTACAGGTTCATTCTGTGAGCGGTGATCTTGGAGGCGGAAGATAGAAAGGTGTAAAGGAATTTGCTAAATGTGCAAGTAGTTGTTCCTGATGAATATGTAGTGCAGCTACATAAAGAAATAGAAGCTGTAAAAATAGCTTTTAATTGCTTTTTGTATTAGAGAGTTACAGCACACTATACCTGCTACACAGTCCTTTCAATGTTAAAGGACAGCTTTCTGTTGAAATATCGCAAATTGTTTGCTTTTCCTTTTTTCTCCTTCCTTTCAACATCTCTTCTTGTTTCTGTTCTTCTTTCTGTGTTGATTACATGTCTTTTGTCCCCAAACAAATTTTTGAGGGGAGGGTACAATTGGTAGTTTCTCCACCTTTTATTGTGTGTTGTATTATCCTTATTTAAATGATAGATTTCACCTCACTAAGTAAGTGTTCTCAAATTTTCATTTTATGCTAGTGTAACAGTTTCTAAAATGCTAATCAGGAATCAGGAAACAACTGTTGACTTAGAATTTTCCCTTGGAAAACACCAACTTAGTTTAGCCTTGAACTCTGTGCATTTTATTAAAGTTAGTTTTTAAAAAACCAGTATCATTTCCATGAACCAGTATTTTTTCCAGTTTTTTGTCAAATTGGTAAGTAGTTTTGAGGATTAGTTTTGAAACCGATTTTGGCCTGAGTAGGACTTAGCAAGTTTGTTGTGATAAAGTGACAAATGTTGCTGCATAATTATACTTTAGGAATGATAGGATTGTCAATAAAAATAGTGTAGTTATTCAGATAGCATGCTAAGAGGAATGTTTTGTCTGCATTTTGCCTTTTTTGGAATATGATTTTGGTTATTTTTGATTTAGTGTATTTAGTGTATCTTATTGAGCTTAATTGACCTTAAGTGACCTTTTTTTCTGAAGGGGCAACCTTGAATTTGTAATACATGCTCAGTGATTTGGAAGAGTGGATTCAAAGGTTCATAGCTAGCTACTTAGAATAGTCTATTTTAACATCTCAGTTACTATATTCTTACATTACTGCTTTGATCTTGACTCACAGGGAGTTTGTTAACTGGACATTCATTATCAATGACTGGAACTAAATAAGTGTCCCCTGTTTCCCATACCATTTTTTATCTTGTCATATTTCCTCTTGTAGAGTTTCATTTATTTTGATTGTTAAAGGCATTGTAGCTATCTGAGATAACCTATTAAACACAACTTTTAGGAAAATATACCTTCAGCTTTACCACAAAAAGATTAAACATTGGACCAGAGATAATAAGCACTCTAAGAATGGTCTTCTTTTTTAAAAAGAGTTTTACCAAAATATGGTCCCAAACCCAATTGTGCACCAATAATTTATACATTATGGCTTAGAGGATGCATTCATCCCTTGGGTCTCTAATTATAATTACCCAATTAGTCTTAATTCAGCATAAACTAATCATCTAAATTCAGGTCAGGAGGAACATACTCGTTTGGGAAAGAATGTAAAAAGAAAAACTCCATGTTGATACCAGCTCTACATGATTTTTTTGGTCTGTATTGGAAAAGTATTACAGATTACAATTTGGGCACATTGGACTTAGTTACTTAAAAACTAAATTGCATGGGCTGGGATTACAACTCAGTGGTAGAATGCAGCATCTGCTTAGCATGTGGATGTCCTGTATTCAATCTCCAGCACCAAACAAAACCTAAATTACAGTGATGAGAAAAGCAATTTGTAAAGCATTAAAAAAATTTAATATTTGCAAAAGTAAGATTATCCTGAGTAGGATTTTTGTTCTGTTCTGTGTGTTGTTAGCCTAGTCTCTAAAACATTCCAATTAAGGGAACCCTTTCTGTACTTTTATTGTGTCTTAGCTGAGTGAAAGCTTTTCATTGTGAATTTTTTTTTCCCTGATGAAATATTGAGCAAACTGTTTTCATTGATTGTAATGTCAGAGGTTAATGAAACCTTGGGTTAGGGATCTTGCACATATTCTGATCTAGAGTATATTAAATAATTTCCCTAATTAACTTAGTCTTAAAATGTAAGCAAAAATATTTTGTTGGAGTCAGTGAATGAGTAGCATATTTAATTCACTCTGGGGGGCATATTCCAGAAGTTCCTTGATTTTGTTTGAGAGGAGTGGGGAGGAGTGAGGTAGATGCACAGAGGCATACATAAGGTAGTTAGTATTTTTTACATGAATTTTGTATAAATGTTCTATGTATCATGCTATTTCTTTGGTCATCTCCAAAGACAGAAATACTGGCCAAAAAGCATTTATTTAATTATTATACCTTGGTGGCTTATATTTGCACAGTTTGATGTGTAACAGACATACTCCTGTTGAGAAATCTCATTTTCTTAGCTAAAAATCTAACCTCCTTTACTGACGATCTTTTCTTTCTACTTATTTTGTGCTGAGGTGCCTACATTGGTTTTGGATAGTATATCATGAACTTTTTACTTGTACTGTTCAAATATAGTTCAGAATTTTTACTTTTAAATGCAGAAGGAAAATATTCACTAAACAAGAACCTGATGGCCAGAGTTTTTATTTCCCTTATTTAATGTGTCAATTATGTTTGCTTCAGTTTGCAAGTGAAAAACTAGGATTGGAGAATTTGAAGTACTTTGTTCTTTTGGCAGAATTGGGGATTGAACTCAGGCCCTTGTGCTTGCCAGGGAAGCACTTATTCCACTGAGCAATCTCCCAACCCCCTGAAGTACTTTGTTCCGACTAACTGGTGCTTAAAAGCTGCTATTTGGACCTACATTCCATGTTCAGGGCCTTGTGTTCTTTCTGTTTACACTAAAAGCATTCTTGAGCTCTTTTTCAAAACTACTGTTACACATTTGTTATTTGGTATTTAGTAATCTCTGATTCCTGTTTAAAGTGGTTTTATGTACATTAAAAAAAAAAAAACCCTTCGCCTTAAAGAATTTGATTTAGAGAAATCTGCCCGCACCCATGAATTATTTCCTTGTTGCTTTGCCTAAATTTAATCTCTAGAAGATGTTATTTCTCTATAGCTCCCCCTTCCCCAGGAAATAATAATGGCTGGCATTTAGCAAGCATTATGTGTCAGCCCCTTTGCTAAATGTTTTATATTATTAACCTTTCACATCAACATGAGAAGCATTATTTATAGACAATAAAATTGAGGTTTAGAAAAGTTAAACTGCTAAGATACTGTAACAGCAAATATTGGTATCTTATTTAAGAGAATGTGAGTGTTTAACAATTTTGAATCATTTAGGTATTTTGATTTTTGGGGGGGTATTTATGATCTAAAGGAACAGAGCCTTCATGATTAGTAACTTGAGAAAAACAAGTACTGTAAAATCTAGGCTTAGCAGGTCACCTTTAGAATTAAGGTGAAAATGACTGGTATGTCTGCTCCCCAGAATCTTAAGCATATAAAAACTAAAATTATTAAAAATGAGAGGATGTTAAATAACAAATGTTAAAATATATAATAGCTATTGTGTAGATTCAAAGAGAAGAAAGATTATTGTGCTTAGGAGACCAACTTTTAGTGAATGTCAGATTTGAATAATTTTAAAGATTTGGGTAGATGCACATAAAGAGAACATTTTACAAAGAGAAAGAAAAGAATACTGTGTAATATAGCTGAATTTGAAGAGTATGTACCTGTTTTATTTAGCTCTTAGCATATATTGTACTGCTTCTGTTAGTTGAACACTGTAAAAACAGTAAGTCTAAGTTATGTAATGTGAAAGAATAACATTTGTTAGCCACTTAGGTACTGTCAGCAGGGCTTTGACTGAAAAATCATTTTATTTGATAAAGAATAAAAGTCTACAAAGAGGGAACAAATGTTGAGAAGAGAGCTTTAAAAATATTTGCAGAATGGGAAGAAGTATAACCAGTTACGGAAGAGATTTGGGATGAAATTATAGTTTGATGTGTAATAGAAACTCAAATCTTTATTGAGTGAACAGTAGGAGTAAACTGTGGTTGGTTTAAAAATAAAACAAAACAAAATAATGAATAAGAGAGCCCATACCTAGTAACTCAGAATCTGAAGGATTGGGCCTAAGAATATTTGGCCATTTAAATGGGTTTCCTAGATCATTCTAAAGCCCACTCAGCACTAGCTTTATAGAAAACGTACAATAGAATATTGGTTCTGGAAATGTGGCAGAAATAAATTTGGAGAGATGTTTTTGGTTTATGTAGTTTGGCAATAACATTGCATATTGTGTAGAGTTAGCAAGAACTTTGTGGTCAGCTATTTTTTTGAGTTCATGCCCTATCACTTATTTATTATAGTTGTATACTTTTTTTTTTTTTTTTGTACCCTAGATTCAGCAAGTTCTTATTTTTCCTATCTCTAACTTGGAGAGCATACTTTTTACCTTATGAAATATATAATATGTACTCTATATTAAGAACAACACAGTACATATCCGGCATATAGAACACATTATATTGTAATTATAATCATCAATTATGTCCCATTTTTTGTTGAATTTCTTAAAGAACTAATTTTCTCTGGCTTATTTTCTTCTGCAAGGCTTGGCCTCTCTTTTAGAGTCAATATTTTGTTGATACTACAGATTGGGAGGGAGTTACAGCTAGGTTTTAGGAGTTGATTCTCATGGATGTTAAATAGGTACCCATGAAGATGCAAGATTGGGAGCTGGAGTGGTTATTACAATAAGATAATTAATTTTAAGAAAATGAGGGTCTGGGAATATATAGCTCAGGGTCATAAATGCCTCCCTGGCAAGTGCAAGGTTCCGAGTTTGATCTCCAGTATCACAAAAAGGAAAAAGAAAATGAGGGGCCAGGCAGATACCTTAGTGAACTAAGGCCCCTGCTTAGATCCCCAGAGCCTTGCTAGCCTGTATGATGAGACCTTGATTAAGACTGGGCCTAGTGGCATGAGCCTGTAATCCCAGCATTTGGGAGGCTGAATACAGGAGGATCACTATGAGTCTCATCTGTGCAGTGAGACCCTGTAGACCTTGTACTAAAAAACATGAAAGAAAATGAGTAAAATTAGAGCTTGTTAAATTTGTAGGGATGTTTTATAATTGTTAGTGTCCTTGAGGAAGTAAAAAATACAAGATTTTCTGGAATGAAAGTGGAGATCTGGGAGTCATGATCACAGTTTATCAGTTTGCAGCTGATAAAATGAGAATTCAAAGAGAACAGAAGGAATGAATATGGGCCGGGGAGATGGCTCAGTGAATTAAGTGTTTCCCTGGCAAACGCAAGGGCCTGAGTTCAGTCCCCAGTTCTGCCCAAAAAAAAAAAAAAAAAAAAAAAAAGAATGAATATCAGTGTTCTATATTTTACAAATCCAGTGCATGTGGTCCAGTTTCTTGAGCAACCTAGTAACATTGAGTATATATGACTTACAAATCATTAGTTATCCAGTTAATTTCCTGTTTTATCTCACTTGCTCTAAGAGGCAACATCCTCCATCAGAAGAATTTAACTTAAGTTAGGGTTAAATTTCTTTTCTCTATCATTTTCCACCACCCTTGACAGGTAGAAATAGCTAAATTATTGGTTTGTGGGCAGAAGGTAACTTGAAGCATTTGAAAACAAATTTTCACTAGTTGTGAAAGCATGTGAATATTCCTCTATAATTCTGTTGCATTTTCCAAAATGACAGTATGTGCAGTAGCTGCAGCTATAAAGAAAAAGTAAAGCAGTTAAATCATAGTAACACTACAGATATGTGTGGTATGATTTACCAAGCATTTATAATATTCATAAATTGCAATACGTGACAAGGTCATGTTATTGGGTTAATGTTATTTATTTATATATTTAGCACAGGGTCTTACTACGTAGGTTGGACTCACAATGATTCTCCTGTTTTCAGCCTGCCAAGCACTGGGATTACAGGTGTGTGCCACCAGGTCCAGTCTCAAAATCAAGGTCTCATGAGGGCCCTGGTTGCGGGGCCAGCAGGGCAAGCTGGGGATTGAACCCTGGCCTCTGTGCTCTGCCTAAGCAGGTGCTTGGGTTAATGTTTTAAATTTGTTTCTTTAGAGTGGGATAGTGATTAACCTTATTCTGTGTGCTGTTTTCTATTTCATGTGAGCTTTATATCATAGATGATACATAATTGTAATACTAGAACAAGACATATCTTTTAATAGTTTTGCTCAAAGTCATTTTTAAATCTTTTGTTTGTTTAAAATTCAAGTAATTGTTACCTACTCCTTGCAATTAAGAAGAATAGTCTTAAATTTGTCTACTTCATATATTCTGCATTCTTCTCCCCTACTCAATTGTTTTGATGCTAAATATTCCATCTTTTCCTGCTTTAAGAATGTTGCGCTTTGTAAAAATGTATTCTTAAAAGCTGACTTCATCTTGTCTTCAGTGATTTGTGTGGCAAGTATGAATCGTGAAAGGGGAATTTGGGTGCAGAAGATTTTAGAGACCTATTTTCAAACTATCAGGGTGTAATCTTTTAATCCTGGTTTGCAATAGACCACAAGGTATTGGCTTACCTTAGTTTTGAATATTATTAAAGATGTGTTTCTGCTGTAAGCATTTTTTAAAATTTGGGTACTTTGAGGGTAAAAAAATCCCACAATATTTGTGAAATTTGCTTTAATGAAAAGAATAACCCTAATGATTCACATATCACTGTGGACCTTAATACTTTAAGAAATAATTTAATTGACATTTTATTTACAGATACAGTAAAACAATTCAGTTGTGTTCTTAGTTGATAAAGTTATTGAATTATTTTGAATTTTTTGTGAGTTACAGTAGTTCTTTTTTAAATATTTGGTACAAGGTCTACAGGGTCTTACTATGTAGGGGGGATTCACAGTGATTTTCCTGTTTACAGCCTTCCCAATGTTGGGATTACAGGCATGCGCCGCTAGGCCCAGTCTCAATCTCAGTGGGCCTCTGGGGCGGGGATGAAGTTTCTTAATTTAGGGAATAACATGCATATTTCTTATAGTTAAGATGATGGTCATTAAAACCTGATAGAACCATGCATCAGAATTCCTGTTTTGTCAGAGGTAGTGTATGTTGTATGACACAAATGCAAAACTAATTTAATGTTGTCCAACATAACATTTTAAACTAACTCATTCTATTTTGATTTTATTTACTTATGTATTTTGGCAGAATTGGGGATTGAACTCAGGCCCTTGTGCTTGCCAGGCAAGCACTTATTCTACTGAGCCATCTCCCCAGCCCATCGGTTCTTGAAGAAACAGTTGCTATCTGTCGATGTCAGGACAAATTATATTCATAAAATGGAATGCTTTTAAAAAAAGATAAATGCTTTTTTAATTGCTTCAGGAATTTGTGTTTTTGGACTTCAGTTATAATGAAGTAAATACTATTATATATAAACCCACATTTTAAAGATGAAGAAATTGAGGTGTTGTCTTAGTTACTTTTCTTCCTTGCTGGGACAAAACACCTCACACGCAAAATGAAGGAAAGATTTATTTAGCTCACAGTTAGTGGAGATTTCAGTCCATACTCCCCTGGCTGCAAGGCAGTGTGGCACATGGTAGAGGGCCGCTGTTCATGGCAGTGGAAAACAGGAAGGGCCTCTTTATCCTCGCACTTGTGTGCAGATTATTTGTTCCAGCAGGGTGTAGTATGCACACTCATAATTCCAGCATTGGATCAAGAATCACAAACTTTAGAAGCTGCCTCATGACTGCATGAGGCTTTTTTTGGGGGCGGACACAATCCATAACAGGTATAGAGTGCTAAGGTGGTCTTCCAAAACCCACAGTTTTGGAGTATCACTAAGCTGGAATATATGATTTTGAGCAAAAGTGGTTGAATTGTTAACCCAGTTTGAAAGCATTCATCTTAAATAGACATATTTTAAAAATCTCCAAATACAGAACTTGCTAATTTTAGTACACATAGGAAATACAAATGGTAGTTTTAGTGACCAGCTCATTGATTTGATTTAAACTGAAACAAATGCAAGTTAGGTGATACAGAAGTATTTATTCACCATTTCAAGTTTTTTTTTTTTTTGTTTTTTGTTTTGTGATACTGGGGTTTGAGCTCAGGACCCTACGATTGTCAGGCAAGCGCTTATTCTACTGAGCTTTCTCTCCGGCCTGACCATTTCAATTTTGTACGGATATATATTTATCTAACATGCCAAAACTAATAATGGGTGATTAACTCAGGATGACTCAGTTAAGGAAATAATACCTGAAATGTGTAATATAGAATGACCAAAATGATGGTTAATGTTTAAAAAATGTATTGCAATAAAAGACCCATTGCTGTTAATCCCTCATCAAAATACTTCTCTTTAAACATATTCCATCATTCTTGCCACTTTTTGAAACATTTATGAAAGCTGTCTTTTGTGTTTTTATGAAGAATAATTTTAAGAAAGGTGAATAGGTAGAGTGCTAGGAATGGCAAGCTTGTAAAAACATTACTGCATGTCTTCATCCACTTCTTGCACTAGATCTGGCACCATGTAACTTCTGACTCTTCTCCAAAGTCAAAATGATGATGAAAAAGGAATGTTTGAATCAGTTCAGTGTATTAGGGCATCCCTGACTGCAGTTAAAGATACTAGGAAAGAGGTCTAAAATAGCACTGCTTCAGAAAGTGGCAAGAAGAATGGCATGCCTCATGACTGCATGAGGCTTTTTTTTGTGTGTGTGGGATAACTAGTGTTTGAAGCAATGTTATTCTGAGAGTGTTCATCACAATGTGTCTTTTTACTGTAATAGATTTTATGATTTAAATATTCACCTCATTTTTGATCATATCTTATATGGCTTCTAAATAAAAACATACCTTTTTGTTTATTCATATTTTGAGGCAGGAGCTCACTATGTAGTGCAGTCTGGCCTTGAACTTCCTTATGTAGCTCAAACTGGCCTCAAATTCACAATTCTCCTACCTCAACCTCTAAGTGCTAGGATTACAGCTTTGTGCCACCACACTTGACTGAAAGTGTTATTTAGAATTTGCAGTTTGAAAATGAGTAATCAGCTGACCTATGTATTAGACAAGTAATTTTTTTCTCATTCTTGTTATACAGAACACAAAGATGAAAGTAAAAATTGAACTTGAGAAAGTAGATTGTTTTCAAAAGGGAATTTAAAAAAAAATTAGACTTAGAGAACTTGATATTTAACTGAAATAATGACTGGTTTAATAGAAACATGAGTCATTAAAAAATAGAGTTATTTTCCAAAATAGAATAAGTAGAACTTAAAAGATAACCTCTAGAGCATATGATCTGTTTGGATGTATATTATTTAAAAGGTACTGAGCATTTTAGTAAAATTTTATATCCTGTTGAAAAGTCTTCATTTAAAAATGAGCTTTAGCCAGATGTGATGGCACATGCTTGCAGTCCTAGAATTCTGAAGGATCACTGAGTTCAGGTCTGGGTTATGTAGTGAGTTCAAAGCCAGCCTGAACTACACAGACACTGTCTGAAAAAAATAAAAAAAAAATTTTGTTTGCTTTATAGTAAAGATAAGAATAACAGTAAGGGAAAGGGTTTTGTGGATGTGGGCTTATCTTTTGTTGATTAATTGATTATTTGTAAAAAGTTTATATTCTAAAATGTCTTTGAAAGGAAATTTACATTGTACAGATTTTGGAAATAAATTTAAATATCACAGTGTTTTTGAGAGTCTTGCTTTGTAGTTCAGGGTGGCTTTGCAGTCACTATGTCATCCAGGTTGGCCTTGAACTTACCAGTGCTTCTGCCTGAGCATCTGGAGTGTAAGATTACAGGTGTACACACACATGCTCAGCTCATCTTTTATTTTAAAAGATGAATTTTCTTTTTACCATTTGTTGTTACTATAAGGGTAAAAGTATCCCTTGATTACCTTTGTGAGTATGTGTAAGTGGCCTGCCTATCTTGTTTGGCTTTCTTTTAGAAAAAGCTATTTTAAGAAAGGCAGAACTTTGATTTTTTTTAATGAGACTTTTGGTTTTTTTTTTGGTCTGATTGAGGCATTTCAGGCTGGCTTTGAGTTCACTTTGTAGCCCAGGTCTCAGATTTGCAACAGTCCTCCTGCTTCAGCCTCTTGAGTGCTGGGATTACAGGCATGCATCACCATTGCTTGTGTAAAACAAAGTTTTTGAATTGATAAAACTGAGAGGAAAGAGGAGAAATTAATTTATGTGTGTGTAGAAAATTTGGATGCAGATAACACCAATCAAATTACTCTAGCCAATATAAACAAATGAATCAGTGAAGGAGTTTAGTATGGATCATGAAGTGACAGGAAAGTGTGGTTAATCCAGGTTTAGAAAAGGAGCAGACTCCAGGTAGCAAGAATGTGCTCTGCCAGAGTTATACTGCAGGGTAGGATGTTATAACCAGATACTAATAGTATGAATTCCAAGCTGTCTCTTTGTCACTTAGTACTTAAAGGCTGGATATTGTAGAGCATCCTAGTCTTCTAGGTGGATTGCCAAACTTGAGCAATTTTAGCAACACAGTGTAGACCCTCTCTCAAAATAAAAAAGGAGTTGTTAAGAGATGTACCTCAGCCAAAAGCACTGGGTTTAATGCCCCTGGGCTTAAGTAAGTAAAAAAATTACCAACAGAGTTCTGATTAATACTCACATTTTCTGGATACAGCCATTTTTTTTTTTTTAAATGATGGCTTAATACTGTTTTCTTATTCAGAATTGTGTATCTTAAAATAAGATATTTATCTTTTATGTAAAATTATTAGTGGTATACTTTTGTGGTGTAATGAAGGTGGGACCAGTTCATTCATGTTGGGGTGGGGTTCTTTCAGTTTTTAGTGGTGGTTAGTATCAAGAAATTTTATGTATTTAGTACAGGGTCTCCCTGTGCAGCTCAAACTGACAGTGATCCTCTTGTTGCAGCCTCTCTAGCACTGGGATTACATGTGTACAGCACCATGCATGTCTGGTCTTGTTGACCATGGACCTGGGGCAGGGCCAGCACCCTGGTGTTTGCGCTTGCATAGGCAGGCTCTTAGACCATTGAGCTATCTCTGCAGCCATAGTATCAATAAATTTTAGAAGATTGGTTGTACTAAATCATTAAGATTTTACTCTGCAGCCATAGTATCAATAAATTTTAGAAGATTGGTTGTACTAAATCATTAAGATTTTAACAACAACACAAAGATGTATTGCATTCTAACATTTTCGGGCAGTGATGGTGGACTTTTTAGAGAAGAGCACCCAGACTGCAATTCATAACCTAGTCATTTATTGCAGTGTCAACACTGCAAATACATCTTGGGGCTGTACACTAATTTTGTGTTGAAAGAGCATTGTGGTAGGGTATGTATGTATGTATGTATGTATGTATGTATTGGGGATTAAACTCAGGATGTTGTGCTTTCCAGGCAAGCTCTTATGCTGCTGAACTATCTCTCTGGCATTGTTAGTATTTGTACATTAAGCTGTGTACTTGGCTTACAAAACTAAAACGGTAACATTGGAAATAAATTTCTATATGAACTACGATGAAAATGCATTAGGATACAAGAACAATAATCTTTGCTTCAGTTGTTACAGCCAAGGTAATCTTGATACATGACAACTATGTGTTCCTATGCACTGTCTAACACTGACAGCACATGTGATTAGCTTTCCTTTCCAGTGTGGTGTGCCATTCTTCTCTTCCTCTTTTGTCAGGGCCTTCTTAGTACATTGTGCAATGTGCACTTAGCAGGAAAATAAGGCATCGATACAAAATCAAATATATAACAAGTGTGTAGATGAGACTTCAGCATTTTTGTATCAGATGCTTACTTGCTTGCAAAACCTAAAAGAGAACATGAGAAATAAAAATTTATGTGAACTACAATGTAAAAGCAAACACTCGTCACAGAAGTTCCTGGACGGGAACATATGGGTGCAACATGAAAAAGAGCTACTAGGACAACAGGAAAACCAAAAAGATATCAATCATGCTCTATGAAAAAGGACAGGAAAACACAAAATTTGCACTATCAGTGTGATGTTTGTGCATGGAACATGCTGATGTCATGAACGTGTACTTGCCTATTGACTTGTGAGCTCAACCAGTGTGCTCCACAAGTTTTTTTTTTTTGTGAACTATCAAGCTGTTTAGGATCCTGTAAAATATAACCATTGGTGAAAACATTGTTCTTCAAGTGATGGAATATTTGCTGTGTAACTCATTGACAGTGTCTGGGGGCCAGCAAGATAGCTCAGCGGACTAAAGCGCCTGTTCAGGCAAGTTTGGGCAAGTGCAGGGCCCAGAGTTCATCCCAGGCACCACATGCCCCACCAGCCCTGCCCCTAGGGTAGGCTCAACTGGCCAGAGTCCAGCGTGTAGTAGCTCATGCCTGTAATCCCAACTCTGGGGAAGCTGAGACAGGAGGATCACTATGAGTCCGAGCTGCTTAGCAAGACTCTGCACCAAATAAATATAAAGTTTTTTTTTACAGTACCAATTTGATTTTCTTTGCTATATATGAGGCCAATACTGTATCTTTCTGAAGTCTGAAGATTGTACTATACAGTTGTCTTTTGAAATTGCAAGTTTTTTTTTTGTGAATTTTTGCGTGACATTCACTGGTCAACTTGTACTCTGTTAGGAAATGTAATTGTCAAATGCCATATTCAGATTAATTTGAGTCTGCTCACAACATCATTTGGTTTATTGTAACATGAATAAAGACTGGTGGCTCAGTCCTGCATAAATTTCTAAATTGAGAGTATAGTATGTGCTCATATTTACAAGGCCATATATTTTTATGCTGTATTTTGAAGACTTTTTATTTGGTTTCATTTTGTTGTTGTATCCTGCTAGAGTGACCAGCAAAGCTACAAGATATTCATCAGTAGTTATGTATTCAGATGGTGTGTGCATTCCTTGATAATTAGTCACAAAACAGCCAGATTATCAGTTCTTTTTTTTTCTTTCCTCAAGCTTATTATTATTATTATTTTTATATGTTCAGCCTGGCCTTGAACTCACTGTGTAATCTAGGCTGGCTTCTATTCAAGTGATCGTTGTGCCTCAGCCTCCTGAGTGCTGGGATTATAGATGTGTACCACTACTCCTGGCTAACTTAAAGCAATTTTAAAAGAAACCAAATCTTGGTGTCATTACCCTGTAAACGCTAGCCATGGTTTTGCCATTGGCTTTGTATATTCCTATGATGCCATGAGGAGTCTTTGCTAAGTACAGCAGAACAGTACTTGATGGCTCAGTAGAATAAGTGCTTCCCTGGAAAGTGCAAGGGCCTTAGTTCAATCCCTGGTTCCACCAAGAAAACAAAAAAAAGAGATAAAGTTTCATAATAAGCAGATTTTTGAGTGTGGCTATATGTGCCTGCAGGTTGTTTTACTTGTATCTCATCATTTGTATATTTTACAGCATCTTGTGGCATTTCATCTATTATAATTTCCAATATTGAATGACAGTGCTGGCATTCTGACCAATAGGTTCACCTTTAACAAGATTCTCATGTTTTCAGACATATTTCTAGTACTGCATCTTTCCGTTTGGCTGTGTGACTTTTTTTTTTTAAATCTGGATAAAGAAGGACTTCATTCCATATGTCTGTATCAGTTTATTGTTGCTCCGTTTTGGTGTCACAGGAATGCATTGTGCTGCCAGTAGTCATCATCATCATCAGTTCCCTGTGTATGAGGTGCCTGATGATTTGCTTTCAATCTCCAAAACTTGCAAGTCTGTGGTTTTTCATGTGCTATCTTACTGAATTGTGTTCTTGGTTTCTCCAGCCTCAGATTCTGTGAGCCACACCTCCACTCTAGTATGGTGCATGACGCATTTACATAACAGAAGAATGGTATGGGTGTATTTTTATCCTCTGTGATGTCCAGGGAAACATACACAAAACCTGTTACTTGGAGCCTTATATGGATCAAAAATCAGCTTGACACACATGTGTGCACACCTTGCACTTTGTTGTAACAAGTGGGTAAACACAAAGTATTCCCCAGTTGCTCATTTACATAGCTGGCTACTATAATGCTAAAATAAAAGTGGAGAAGTGTGGGGTGAGATTTTGTAGCACAAGTAAGGTCTTGAAGGAACATATCTAGTGTCATTTCTGCCTTTTGTGGGCCACAGGGTCATAACTATTTAATATATGTGCTGTTGTTTGCATGGTTGGTTCATAGTCTTTTATTTCAGCTGAATTTTTTTTGTGTATGTAATATGTATATGCGAAAGATTTTATTTACATCTAGTGGATTAGTATTGATGACAGACTGGGATTTTCAAATAGCTTATTTACTATGAGATGCTTGTTAAAGCACAAAGAAGTATCATCTATTGTATTAAGTAAAATAATCTTTGCTATATTTTTAATAAGTAAACATTTGTAGAATTGAAAATGCTACACAACATATGGGATATTCATGCTTTTTACACTATAAGCCTGCTTTTTACTAAATGTTCTGTAAGTTGAATTCTTTTAGAAATGTACGCTGGATAATTAACATACCTGTATGTATCACCATTATTTGTCATTAACACTTCATTCATCTTTATATTACTAAGAGCAAATGAACATTTTTGATGACTATATCCAAATATACTTTCCCCTCCGCTAGAAGCAGTAACTACTGTGATACTCTATGTATTTCCTGGATGAAACTCATTTGTCTTTTGCTTTTCATTTGTAACAGTTTAAGTCCCCCCATTCAACTAACATGATTATTTTTTTACTGTTCTTTTAGTCACTGAGACTTAATGACTTCAGAGAGGGGGGTTTTGAGTTCTACAATCTCATCTGTAAGCAGTTGCCAAGTCTGTTCCCTCTTTAGTTAAAATCAGCATTATGATTTTTTCTCATGGCTGTCATAGTCCAGAAAGATTATCTATGTATTTAACTTGATTCCCTAAGTCACAGAGAAAATTCGTTTTTGTTCTAGTTTCTCAGAATGGTGTATTGTCCTTAAAAATTTAATAAAATCAAGATAGCTTTGTTTTTATTTTATATTGTCTTGTTTTAGACCGTTTAGAAAATGACACTGTTAGTACATTTAAATTTGTTTAGAAAGTACATTTCCATTGTTGTATAACTGCCATCATCTAACTCCAGAATTTTTTTTATTTTACCGGATTGAAATATTAAATGACTCCTTACTACCTCAAGTCCTTTGAAGTCACCATTCTACCATCAGTCTATAAATTTGGCTTTTCTAGGTACTTTGTAGAGTGCTGTAATATGTTTCTTTGCCACTTTATGAAAAGCCTGCTCATTCTTTATAGCTAATAGCTTTTCTCACATAGTCAGAAGAATCCACCTGTCTCCTGTTGATTCTGCTTGTCGAAGTTCAGTTTTTATCAGACATCACTGATGTTGTTTGTTGTTCTAAGAATATAGGCTGAATCCACTACAGCAAAGCATCAGAAAATGTATTTTTTGAGTAGTAATATATTCAAAGTATATGACATGACAGTTCCTTTTTTTAGAGACAAGTGGAATTATTGATCTCTTATCCAGAGGTAACTTGTGCATAGATAGGAAATATATTTTGTGTGTTCTTACATTCCTCTACACTTTATACAACTTCATCTCCATGATATATTGTTCTGTAAAGTTAAACAGTACGTT
>PVKA01007356.1:46738-78351 GCA_004027165.1 Ctenomys sociabilis
TTTTTTTTTTTTTTTTTTTTTTTTTTTTTGTCTTTTTGAGACAGGGTCTCACTATGCAGTTCAGGCTGGCCTTAAGCTCACTTTGTAGCTCAGGCTGGTCTCGAACTCACAACAATCCTCCTGTCTCAGCCTCCCGAGTGCTGGGATTACAGGCCTGCGCCACCACGCCCGGCTTATTATGTTGTATATTGTTGTCTTCAAAGTAGTTGTTCACATTACTAGATATAAATGTTAAAATTGATGAAAACATTAACATCTTTTCAGTAAACTAATAGAAACTAGTAGTAGTTATTTTAGCTATCTTGTATACACACATATTTTCCCTTTTTCTCCTTTCCCTCATCCCAGTTCTTTTGAGTAGTTTCTTTCCCTTTCACACTATTTATTGTACCATTCTCTTTGAGATTCTTACATTAGGGAGACAATACAGTGTTTACACTTGAAGGTCGGATTAATTTTACTATGGGAAAAGTCTCAAGTTTATCTTTATATAACTGAGTAATACTCCACTGTGTAAAAATACTACATCTTTTTAATCCATTCCTCAGTTGATGGGCATTTGGGTTGTTTCCAAGATTGAGCGATGGCAAATTGTACTGCCATAAATTTGTGTACACATATATCGCTGTGGTGTGATGTTTTCAGTTTTTCTGGAAAATATAAGGAGGGGAATAGCTGAGTTGAATGGGACCTAAAATCCTAGATTTTGGTGATGCTCAAACTAGATTTGCATAGTGGTTGTACTAGTCTTCACTCCCACCAACAGTGGAAAAGGGTTCCTTTTTCCCCCACAGTCTCCAGCAGTTTTTACTGGTTGACTTCTTAATGATAGCCTTTTTTTTCTGGCCTAAGATGGGTATGCCAGCATTGTTTTAATCTGCATCTCTTCAAATAATGTTGAACATTTTTTCATATGTTTTATTTGCCATTTGTGTATTGATTTGTGAAGTGTACCTTCATCTCAGGTGTCCAGTTTGGGATTAGTTTGGAGGCCTGATGTTTTTCTTTTTAATTGTTTATATGTTCTAGATAGAAGTCCTTTGAGGGACAGTGGGCTAAATTTTTTCCCCCAGTTCATTGTTTCTCTTTTTATACTATTGGTGATTTTTTTTTTTTTTTGATGTACAAAAACGTTTCATTAATAGAATATGTTGTCTTTAACATGCATGTTAATGTCTTTCTCCAAAACATAAATGAGCCAAATTTCATTTCCACTAATAAACACAACGTTTCAGTAAGATGAGATCCCAGTTGTTGATGCTTTGAAATATTTCCTGTGCAGCTTGGATTTTATTTGTGAATTCTGATCTGACCCTTATGTTTTGAAAAGATCTAGAATACCAAAAGCAATCTTAGGCAGTAGAGGCAAATCAGGAGGCATCAGAATCCTGGGCTTGAAATTATACTACAAAGCTACTGTGATAAAATCATCATGATACTGGCAAAAAGCAGTCCCAGTGGAACAGATTAGAAGATGCAGATACAACTACGAACACACTCAGCTCTCTTATCTTTGACAGAGGGGCCAAACATGTTCACTAAAAGATTTATGGTGCTGGAAAAACTGGCTTTCCACATACTGAAAACTAAAACTAGACCCATGTCTATTACAATGCACTAAACTGAAGTCAAAGTGGATCAAAGATTTAAGTATTAAAACAGAAACACTAAATCTACTAGAAAAATAGGTAGAAATCTGGTTACATACTGTTTTACACATATATGATTGTTGCTGTATATTATGGTTTGTGTCCAGGTATCCCCCCTCCTTTCCCACAGAAAAGCCTCATGCAGTCATAGAGTGGCTTCTAGAGTTTATGATTAATTCATGATCTAGTGGTGGGCTTATGGGTGAGAGTGCTATACCTGTCATGGAGAAGATAGCTTGGGGAGTGCCTTGTTGCTGTTGCTGCTACCTCTGCTCCTGCTCTGCCTTTTTTGCTCTTGCTGTTTTCCATTACCATGAATTGCTGTTCTCTGCCATGTGCTTCTCTGTCTTGGAGCCAGCAGAATGTGAACTAAAACCTCTACAAACTGAGCTAAATAAACCTTTCCTTCCTTAATTTTGGGTAACAGATATTTGGTCCCAGCAATGAGAGAAAAGGAACTGAAACTGTAGGATCTACTTCTTAAAGTGGGATCTCTGTTCAGACATGGACAGAAATGTGTGGAATGTGTGGACATTTGGCTAGGGACAGCTCATTGGCTGGTGTACACAAGGCTGTAGGTGTGATTTCCAGCACAACATACACACACACACTCCCCCCAAAAAAACCAAACATGTGATTTTTGTTTAATTTTGAAATTAGATGTTAGTGTTCTGAAACTATGGAATTTTCTTAATAAATTTTAATAAAATCTCACTTTATAACAAATGAAAATTCAAAGAATTATAATCACTGAGGTATTAGTGACATTTTCTGAATTTTTTTTTTTTTTTTTTTTTTTTTTTTTCAGATATACAAAACTAGGATATGCTGGAAATACAGAACCACAGTTTATCATCCCTTCCTGTAAGTATTTCTTTTAATCCACAAGTAAAAGAGCTCCCTTATAATCAAAGTAAATAAGATAATCAACTCTGGCTTTCTGTAAGATTCAGTCCTTTAAAATACAATTGACCAAATTGTAACTATGGTCTTATTTCTATCCCTCTGACTGTTCATTTCAGTTCTCAGTTAATTCCTCCCTTTACCAAATTTAACCAAACTACAAAATTGGTATTATCTGCAGGGCCATGGTTTTATTGTTGGCTCTAGGAAAAGAAACCCCCGTTTGCTCTTGGAGCGTTCAGCAATCCTTGGAATCTCTTGGCTAGTAGATACATTATTATATCCAGATTTATGTTTGTCTTAGTCACTTTTTGTGGCTGGGACACAAAAGATGACACCTGCAACTTAATAGCAGAGGTTTATTTTGGCTGTCAGTTTTAGAGGTCTTAGTCCATGATTGGCTGGCTGTAAGGCAGAAACAGCATTGTATATGGTGGTCCATAATAAGGCCAGGCCATCCCCATAGTGGGTTTTCCCATGAGCCACAATTTTATATCAGGTAGTGGAATAATTAAGTACCACTCACCCTTAATTCTAAAATCATCCCTTCAACTACATTCATACATCTTAGATCTATCCTCCTCTGAAAAGCCCCTGTATAAATGAGGTTTTTTTTTTTTTTTTTTTTTTTTTTGGTTGGGGGGGGGGTTCCTAGATACAAGCTAAACATATGGGTTCAAGTTATTTAATGTATTTTTGTTTTCTAGTGAGCCATCTGGATGTCTGTGTGTGTTATAGTTGTATTGCCAGAGAAAAACTAAATATTTGGAAGTGGACTGTAAATTACAATTTCTTTTCCTTCAGTTATTTTCTACACTTTCTTAAAGATAATTGTTAAATGAAAATAACAATAGAAGCCAGGTGTGGTGTATCCCAGTAATTGTGGCACTTGAAGGGTGAGGTAGGAGGAGTTCAAGGCCTTCAACCCTGTAGCAGGGACCCTATCTCTGTAGTGGTAATATACTGCTTATTTTTATTTACATGTTAAAAAAAAAAAAAAAGATTTAAATGTTTTTGTGACCAGAAGGGTGTCATTTAAAAGGTAAAGTAGGTTTGTGTAGAATGTATATCAATAGTGCTTATTTTAAAAATTAACTCATTTACAGTATTACTTAATGCTTCTTTACAGAATTTAATAGAGAAATACAGGAGATACCTGCATCCTGAAGAGCCTTTTATAACTTCATATTATATAATGACAAAACTTATTATTTCCATAAAGTTGAACAGTTGAAATTTTTTGGTCTAAATGATGAACCTGTTAATAACCATTAGACATTATTAAAATGTAATATTGCAGTTGTTAGAGAATATAAAGTTTTTAGATCATATGTCAGATGCAGAATGTTTTGGCCTGGGGAAATAGCTCAGTAGAATAAGTGCTTGCCTGGTAAGCTAAGGGTCCTGAGTTCAATCCTCCGTACTGCAAAAAGAAGAAGAAGAAGAAGAAGAGGAGAAGAAGAAGAGGAGAAGGAGAAGGAGAAGAAGAAGCACAATGTTTCTATTTGTACTGCAAAGAAACGTAATTTTATTGTTAGCTCTTACACTTTTTTGTTGAAAATTTTTATAATTTTGCCTTTAAAATTTCTTACGAAGCCGTTAGATTATAAACTTAATTTAACAAAATACTTCAATCACAAAAAGAAATAAAAGACCAGTAGAGTGCCAGATTAATTTAAATGCATTTATATAATTGGGTTAAGAGCTGTTTAAATTGAAGTATTTAGGAAATCATAATTAAAATGTGTGCAACAGGCTCTACCTCTGGTACAGTGTGCTAAATTTCTAAATGTGTAAAGTGATTGTTGTGTTAAACTAAGTGAAATTTCCTCCTCTATGTCTGATTGGAGTTTAAAAGAACACTATTACATAGATTTAAATCTTTAGATCATAATCATAATAGTGAATAGGGCATCAATATAAAGAAGGTTGTTAAAAATTATCTTTGCAATTTTACTCTTTTTAAAATTTTTGGTCATTTTGAGACAGGGTCTTGCTGTGCAGTTGAGGCTGAGGATTGAACCCAGGGCCTTTGTATTAAGCTTTATCCTCAGACCTTTTTTATTTTTTGAGTCAGGTTTTCACTAAGTTGCCTAAATTGGGCTTAAACTCCTAGTTCTCCAGCCTTTGCTTTCCAGAGTGCTAGTGTTAAAGGTGCTTGCCACTATGCTGGGTGGATCTTACATAGACAAAATTACAGCTGAAACCTGTGTTAACTTCTTTTTTTGGCTTTTGCATTTGAGACCTTTTCTCTAAATGGAATGTGAAACTTCTTTATGTAAAATGAATTTTTTTGCATATTTCTTATAACCTGTGCGTTGGTTTAACAATTTAAACGTGCTAGGTCATGTTTTCTGTTTTAATATTTTGGAATGGGAGAAGTGTAAGTTTATGTCATTTGAAGGAAATGAAAATTTTAACATGTCTAACTTATTTTTTAAAGGTATTGCGATTAAAGAGTCAGCAAAAGTAGGTGACCAAGCTCAGAGGAGGGTGATGAAAGGTGTTGATGATCTAGACTTCTTCATTGGTGATGAAGCAATAGAAAAACCTACATATGCAACAAAGGTAGGTTCCTATGATTTGTATAAATAACATTTTTTATTCAAAGCTTAGTTTGTTCAGTGATTATGTCTCTGGAATTTCATTGTATCCTATTGTTAATCAGAGCAATTTCCCTGTATCCCTTTTCCCTGTTGCTTTGCTTGTAGTTTCCCTCAGCACCATTCAAACAAATGAAAATTTTCAACTAAGTTGAGAGCAGTGTTTACTTTTTCATAGTCACTGGGTCTTGGGGCCCTCAGGGGCTTATCTTCGTCCATATTGTTGAGTCTGGAGTGCTCCCTTACCTCATCTTTTTTAAAACAGGGCCTCAGTAATGTATAGGCTATAGCTTAAAAAAATAAAATAGCAGTCAGCTAAGTGAAATGCGAAGGCATGGATGTTTTAGGGCAAAAGAGGCCAGTGTGCAAGAGGGTTTTAGAAATCAGAAACTGGAACAGCATAACCAATGTACCTGAAGTATGAGAAAGGTGAAGAGTTGATAACATTTAGGGATTGCACCTTTCTGAGTTTCAGTTTATTCATCGCTATAAAATATGTGTACCTTAGGATTATTTGTGAGGTTTTGAGATAATATGTGTTGTTATAGGCCTTTGACTATTGAGGAAAAATTATTTGGAGGTGGAAAGCTTGATACTGGAGAGATGAAATGATCTATTGCAGTAGTTATCCAAAATCTGAAAGAGGGGGGAAAGGGATATGCATATGATAATGGCAGTGAAAATAGGAGAATACATGTTTATGGGGTATGATTGAGAAATATGAAATGTGTTTAAAGAAAAAATTTATTACAGTAAAAGATATTGCCATTAATCCCCCCAGAGTACGCTCACTTTAGACATACCTGGTCATTTTTTCCACTTTCTGGAGAAGTCCTCTTTGTATTTGTGGTATGCTGCAAGCACCAGAGGGAAGGCAGGCTTGCATAAACGTTACATATAGTATAGCTTCACTCACCTAATCTAGTACCACTCAGCTGCAGACTTTTCCCAATGTTAAAATGATCAGTAAAGTTTTAAATAGATTTAGAACACTAAGGCCGCTACTACGAATACCCTGAGATACTCCTGAAGAGGACTTCCACAACTGCTTCAGAAAACAGCAAGAACAATGAGACATGTTCAAAGTGAGGAAGAACATTTTGAACATATTGTGGGAAATAGGGTGTGGGGAGGCTCATGGCAATGAGTCTTTCTGTACTAGAATATTTTTTTTTCAGAAAAATTTTTAATGTTTTCTATAATTTTTAAAACATACCAAGTACACTGAAAATTTATTTTTTTATTTTTTCTTAGTGGACCCGGGGATTGAACTCAGGCCCTTGTGCTTGCTAGGTACTGAGCTGTCTCCCCGGCCCTGAAGATTGATTGATTATTTATTTATTTTTTCAGCACAGGGGATTGAACTCAGGACCTTGTGTTTGCCAGGCAAACACTTACTCTGCTGAGCTACCTTCTCCATCCCTGAAGATTTTTTAAAAGGAATCATTGTGAATTTTAGTTCTTTTTATTCTTACAGAGAACACAAAATAGTATTAAAAGAAAAATTACAAGTGACACAGAATTTTACTTAACATAATAATACCAGTTTCACAGTATTTGTTGTAATGCATAGTGTCTTCCCACCAGTTACGCATATTACCAGCTATCTTCATGCACAGTTGGAAGAAAAAAGAAAGAAATGTATAATAAGAAATTAAGAAGAGAAAAAGTAAAATTGAAAAAAGGAGACAAAATAAATGAAGCGTTATCTTCTTTCCATATACTAACAGAAATGCACAGTATAGTAGAAAAGTAGTTAATTCTCATGTGCCTGTCACAAAGCTTTGCAGTTGTCAACATATAAATAGTCTTATTTTATCTGCCATATCCTAATTATTTTAAAATAAATGTCTTGGAAATACATCTTAATATTATCTAATTCTAGTCAGTGCTTAATTTTTCCCTGATTTTGATATTTAATCTTTTTTTTTTCTTCTATATTTTAGGGAAGGGTCTACAGAGTGTTCAGGGTCTCACTACTAGATTGAACTCCTAAGGATTCTCCTGTTTACTGTCTCCCAAATGCTGGGATTATAGGCATAGGCCTCCACACCCAGTCTCAATTGTTATCTCAGGGTGGGGGAGGGCAGCACCTGCAGGGCAGGTCTGGGGATTGAATCCCTGGCCCCTGTGCCTGCTTGCGTGCACTTTTGCACTTTTATTTTTATTTTATTTTATTTTTGTTTTTTTGAAATACAGATATCAATGAGACAGTTTTAAGATACCTTGACAAGATGGATTTGATAAATTAATACATTGCAAACTGTTTTCATAATGTTTTGGTATCATAGAAGGTACATACATGATATTATACTTACAGACATTATTATACCGTATGTCTCTTTATCAGTAAATTAAGAGAGTAGCTATTTGCCTATTTTTTATACCTAAATTACATCAAAGATTCAATAATTAATACTTTCTACCTTGTTATTTTCCTAGTGGTTGTCCATAGTACTGGAAGCCGACATAATATCCTGTCCAACCACCATTAGTGCAAATCTTGCCTCTCATAGAATTATGTAGAAGCACGGCGTTATCGATCCCAACTGTACTGTCCACACACACACATCATGATTCTTCCTTTCTATACCCCTTCCTTTGTCTACACCTGTCAAAGATGGGCACTCCATTGTCATTCAACTAACTTAGGTGCTTGAACTGGACAACACAATCCAACACAGTCCAGCATTCCACAACAATAGTGAGTTATCTGAAGAAGTTGTCGACCATAGCCATTTACAGCTCAACTTATTATTAGGGCCCCGCGGTGTATACTTCATTCTTATACTTTTCTGCTGGATGGTTAAGACCTAGCTAGAGCAAGACCTATATACCAACACATGTACTTATGAGGTCAGTGAAGTCCCCTCAGGGTTTATCTTGTAGTCCTGTACCTTATTCTGTAGATCCTTTGTCTGTGTCATCCATGTGGATGAGTCGTGGCCAATGCTTGACCAGTTTGCTCTTTGTGAGAGCCTGAGAGAAAGTTTTCTCTCCATGTGACTCTCCCCAGGCACACTATAGAACTTCGTTCTCTTTCCTCTGTGGCTTTGCACGCACTTTAATCCGCTGAGGTATTTGGCCTGCCCAAGATAATTCTCATGCTTTATCACAATGGCTCTCTGGTATCCTTGAAGATATTTTTTTATTGTATTTTTAGGACAGGTTGTACAGGGTGTTACAGAGTCTCATCGTATAGATTGGACCCATAGTGATGCTCCTGTTTACAGCCTTCCAGATGCTGGGATTACACATATGTGTCACCATGCCCAGACTCAAATTCTGTCCCAGTGTGCCCCGGGGGCAGGGCCGGTGTGGCAGGCCTGGGTATCAGCTCTTGTTTTTGCCTAAGCAGGCTCTTAATCTGTTTTTAATATTATTGTCTTTATTTTTCTCTTTACTGTTTTTCATTGTTGCTGTGACAAGATACCTAAAGGAAGAGAGTTTTTTTTTGGCTCACATTTTTGTAAAAGCTTTCATCCATTGTCTCCTGGCTCCAAGGCAGGTTAATTTGGTAGAAGGGCATGGCTGAGGAGAATTGCTTATAGGCACCTAGGAAGGAGAACACAGTAGGAGCTCTGGAGTGAGAAATTCTTCGAGCTCATATCCCCAGTAACCTGTGTCTTCTTAAAGATGCCTTCTCCTACTAATAATTCAGCTTTAATGCCCCATAATCCAGTCACGTTTTAGAAGCCATGCCTCTGAGACTTGAGGCTCTTGGAGGACAGCAAGATACAAACCATAGCATTGAAACTTATTTTAGAGATGGAGCTCAAGGCTTCTCACTCTAACACTGAACAAAGTCCTCAGTACTGGTTAATCTATTTAAATAAAAATGAAGATAAGTTCTGTTCAGCCTAGCTTATAAGATTATTTACCCATAGATGCTTCTCCTTTTGTATGTATCTTTTTCTGTTGGCAAAAAGTAGTCTTATGAAATTTCCTGTTTTCCATGTTTTATCAGTTGTATCTTTATTAGTATATGTGCTGTTATGTTATTTAACATAATCCAGCATATATTTTTTTTTTGTTGTAAAATGGTAGTTAAATCTGTAAGTCTTATTAAGGTCTCTCTGATCCAAAATAAAAAAGTTAGGATACTTAAGGAGTCATAGTGGGTGATTACTGAGACACTAGTGGTAACTAATACTCCTAATTAATTTCTTTATACCACATCCCCTGAGATTGAAAAACATTTTAAAAAGCACTGGCATAGACTGGAAAGGATACATTTAGTTTTGAATACATTGTGTTCAAAGTAGCAGTGAGGGGCTGGGGAGATGGCTCGGTGGAATAAGTGCTTCCCTGGCAAGTGCAAGGGCCTGAGTTCAATGCCTGGTTCCACCAAAAAAAAAAAAAAAAAAAGAAAAAGAAAAAAAAAAAACAAGGTAGCAGTGAGACGTTTTACATATCACAAGAGTGTTGTGTGTGTGTGTGTGTGAATTTTTGAGCTCAAACAGTATAGGGTTAAACAAAGATTTGAAATATGTCAGGTACCTTGGTAAGGAGTGCATTTACCTTGTGTAAGGGGATGTGTATTGCAGAGGAAGAGGTCTTGAATGGTCCTGAGCAATGTCAGGAAGTTTGGATAGGGAAAGGGGCAGAACTAGAAGTAGAGGGCCAGCCATATATTTGCCTAGTAGATTAAACAGGCACAGGGGCCGGGTTTGAAGGTCTTATGCTACAACCCCAGGCCTTGGCACTTGTCAAATTGGGTGCTGGGTTCTCCAAAACTTGGTTTAAAGGTTACAGTTTTACGAAGAGTTCAGGAAAACCTGTTTTTTTTTAGAGGATTACTGTAAGAAAGTCTATGAATGTCAAATGCTGGACCATGAGACAAAATCCTCAGAGGAGCAAAAGTCTTTAATTTTATTAACCTAATTATGTACATTTTTTCTTTAATATAATCAGCATGATGATTATAGGCAAGTTTTAAGATAGTTTTGATGGGTTGTGTTTTGGTAGTAGGATGGCAAAAAATGTAAATAGTCAAAGTTGATGGAGCCTAAAGTCTAAATTATGTGTATTGATGGTTAGGGATTAATTACGATAATCAGTGGACTGAAAATCTTAATTATCATCTAAAGAGGTGTATTATGTACTAGAATAACGGTTTTTGATTAGGAAGCAGTATTAAGAAGTGACATACCTGTGTTTCAGTGATTTAGAGGTGATAGTAGTAAGACCTGTACTCACAAGAAGTGAAGAGAGATCAGTGAAGGTGATGAAAACAGCTGACAAGTTAGAAGTTCCTTTCTACCAAGTCTATCTTTTGGTCTTAAACACATTTTCAAGTCTTCTAAGTGCGACAGGCAAACTAAAACAATTCCTATTACCTGCTATAGAAAGCACTGTGGCACTGAACTATTCCCACTGGCTCGGGACTTTTTTTTCTTGAAGACTTCCCCTAGATAATCTCATACTCTTTCAATTGCTTGATCATATCTTCAGTTACTTTTCTACAATTTCTTTTGTGTCTCTTGACTTTAATGGATAATTTGTAACATATTTTTTCTTATTTACTCTGAGACAAGGCAGAATATTTTTTTTTTTTTTTTTTTTTTTTTAAGAGAGTCTTGCCTAGGTAGTAAAGGCTGGCTTTATAGCCCAGCCCAGGCAGGCCTCAAATTTGAGGGAATCCCCTGCCTCAGCTACCCCAGAAGTTGGGATTATTATAGGAGAACATCATGACCAACTAAAGTTTTGTAAATTCGTGTTTTGATAAATGGGTCCTATCCATCCTGTTTTCTCCACATTTTCATTGACTAAACAATTTTGAGTCTAGCCCAATATTATTTATACTGTAATTGGAAAGTTGTTCTTTCTTTCTTGATTCTCTTAAGTTCATTTCAGCTTTCCCAGTCCAACTATAACAATTTTCCTAAAAATTCAAACTTTTCTTATCTTTCCACTGCTTAAAAAATTTCTGATGCTCCATTTCTTACAGGATAAAACTAAAATGCAAGGTAAACATAATTTAGAGAATTTAGTCTCTTTTATCTAAAACTATTACCTTTTTATACCTCTACTTCCTAAGCCTTATACCACTTGTGTATTTGTCTTGGTATATTATGTAGTATATATATATGTACATGTTCTTCTCCACCCTACCCAATCTCTGCCAATAAATAAATAAAATTTAGAAAATAAAAAGATTGCTTCTTTAGGGTTCACTTTATGTGTAACTTCCTCAGTGAATCCAATTGGTCATCTTATTGTAGGAACTACTGTTTTTTTTTTTTTTAAAAACCTGCAATGGAGTATTTGTATATGTTTCTTGCTGAGTTTCTTGAAAGTTGGTGATCCATGGCCTTAACAGTTGTATCCATAGTTCACAGTTGGTGCATAATAATAGTCAATGAAGAGATGAATAAATAAGTCTTAGGATAATTTGTAAACCTTCATTAGTACGTATTATGAAATGAATGATACAATAAAACACATTTTTTTCCTAGCACAAACTGGGGAGTAGAAGTTGTAATTCCTTAAAAAGTAAAAATAGATGGTGTTAGGGATCAGTAACTACAGGATATTTTACTTGTTCATTCACGAATTCATTCAGTCTTAAGTATTGAATGTGTATTGTATTCATGGTACTATATTCTGTTGCAGAGTTTTACTCTGCCTTTGGGGTTTCAGTAACATTTTCATAGTACCAACTAGATTTAAAAACAAAAACGTATCTTTTGGTTAAGTAGGTAAGTTCAAGCAGCTTGGTAAACCATTTGAAAGAAAGGATATGCTTAAATTGAAAATAACATTATGTCATTGTCAAACAATGACTGTTAGGATGCTTATTCTCTTAGGCACTTCACAGTCGCTGAAACCTGGAATCTAATGTTTTTTAAATGTATTTGGTTATTGCAGGGTCTCACTATGCTGCTTGAACTTGTGATTTCTTGCTTTCAGCCTCCAGTGCTGAGATTATAGGTGTGCGCCACTATGCCTGGACTCTGGCTGGCTCAATCCTGGGGTTGGGGCTTTCGTGGCATGTGGTGCCTGGGATTGAATTGCTGTCTCTGAACTTGCCTAAGCAGGCACTTTAGTCCACAGAGCAATCTCGCTGGCTCCCAGTATGTATTTCTTCCAGAACCCTTGCTCTGCAGGCTCACAGGGTCTTTTTTTTTTTTTTTGGTGGAACCAGGGATTGAACTCAGGCCTTTGTGCTTGCCAGGCAAGCATTTATTCTACTGAGCTATCTCTCCCCAGTATGTATTTCTTAAGGGTGATCTATAATATCATTATCACACCTACGGAAATCTGTCTATGTCGTATATAATTTGATTTCTTCATTGCTGGGTAGTTTTATTTAGGTTTTGATTTAAAATATAACTTACGGAACTTTTGTTTTTAATAGTGGCCGATTCGCCATGGTATAGTTGAAGATTGGGATTTAATGGAAAGGTTTATGGAGCAAGTGATCTTTAAATATTTAAGAGCAGAACCTGAAGACCATTATTTTCTTTTGGTAAGTACAGATCACCATTTTAGGGTGAAATTTAAAGAAAACTTAATGAGAACATTTTTATACTTGAATCACTTTGGCATATTTGTTATTAGATTATTGTTTCTCTTAAAGTCTTTGTTATAAAGCTATGACATCTTCATAGCCATCTAGTCACAGGCTTCAGTGTAGTACTATGTCCAAACACCAAAGTATAGGTTACCTTCATATGGTAACTTACGAAGTGCTTTTGATAATATTTAATCATCATGATAGGCAAATGTTCCTATGGTATTTTCCTTATAAACTACCGCTTCGCTTTTCTTAATAACAAAAGTTAGGCTTAATTTAATTTTTAAACTCTTTCAAAATAATTTTCTTATGTAGTGTATTATATAGCTATTGAAATAATTGCCTTTATGAAACTTAAAAGCTATTTTTTTAATATTAGCTGTTATTTGTTAACTTTTTAGAATGAAAGAAAAATTTCTTTGGTTGTTGTAGGGTCTCACTATGGAGAAAATTTTTTTTCCTTTAATCAACTGTCCTTTAACACATAGGGCTGATCTTTCCCCCTTTTCTGCTCAATATAATCACATTGTTACTTTGGTTACACCAGTATTCAATATTGGGTTTTAAGGAATTTAAAACTTATTTATTGACCACCGCTCACCATTATTTACAATGAACAGTACAGATGAGTATAACATTCTGACTACTGCAAAGTTGTTTTCCTGGCTTCTGCTAAAAACAGCAGCCGGAATACTGAAAAGATTGAGTCTACATGTAAGGAACAAGTTGGGGTCAAAAAACATGCAGGTCAATAGTTTAGATCACAAGTTTGTCCACTATTCTAGGTCCTGAATTGTGAACACCTCCATCCACTTAGTATGTTTCTGTGAGCCAAGTCTTAAGACATAATCCTGACTTATGAATGCAGATTTCAATTTGTTGTGAAGTAACGAATCTTGAGGAATTTTTAGTATTTCCTTGTTAAGTCTTCCTTAGTGAATTCAAACCAACCAACTTTTGACTTCCTATCTTATTTGGGTGGGAAAGTTGATGGTAGAGATTAAGTAGTTGCTTCCTTTATCAGTATTTTATTATGATGATTTTGTGAATATTGTTTATGAGCAGACCATAAAGTTGAAAGAATTCTGTTGTGCACACTTATTTACCTACAATGTAGATTCAGCATTTTACTATAATTGTCTTATGACATCCATCTGTTTATTCATTGTCAATCCATGTTGGTTTGAATCACTTCAGAGTGGGCTGCAGATGGAGTTACTTCCTGTGTAAATAGTTTAGTATGAACCATCAACCAGAGTTCATTATTTGTTTATGGCTATTCTTTGTATGTAAAATTTATATACCATGAAATAACATCTGAATTGTTCTGTGGATTTTGACTAGAGGTTGGCAGACTAATTTTTTATAATCAGTCAACAATGACTGGCCTCACAGTCATAAATTCTTTGAAGAGATTTAATGAGAATTTAGTGATCTCTGTGGCCCAGCTACTTCAGTTCTACTTTGTATTAATAAGGCAGTCATATACCCAAAGCAGTAGATAAGACTTAAAAGAATATGACTGTGCTCCAATAAAATTGTATTTATAAAAGGTGGTGGGCTGGATTTACTTAGTTTGGATTTACTTAGTTTGTGAGATGCCCCACCTTTGTTTTGACAGTTGCATACATCTTTGTAATTTAAACCCATGTGTGTCGCGCGCAACCTCGCCGGCAAGGAAGACGCGACAACCAGCTCTTCTTTCCACGGTTTATTCAGGACCCCTATACAATCTCCTTCCCCTGCTAGCTAGCTTTTTTTGCTTCCTCCTTCCTCCTTATCTCTCTGCTCTCTTCCTGCTATCTCGTTGCTCCTAGTCTCTGCTCCTAGTCTCTCATTTGGGGAAGCCCGCTCATGGCTTTGAACCAGTGGGCGTCCAACCCTGGAGTGCCACGTGGGCACAGCCGATAGGTCCAGGTACACGGAAGCAACGCCCTAGTCCTTAGCCTTAGCCAAACGAGAAGTTGTTTGCTACGGAGAGCATCCACCCCCAGGTGGGGGTGGAAGGCGGAAGCCAGCGCCGTCTTTAAGGTGCGGCTGTGCCTTTAAGGTGAGAGCACTCACCCCCAGGCGGGGGTGGAAGGCAGAAGCCAGCATCATCTTTCAGGCGCAGCTATTTGGCTCCCTACAGTTCCCCCTTTTTGTTTATAGCAACAGGCAAGAACAGAGGCCCGATCCCTGTTGTGCAAGGACAGAGGCCGACTCTTGCCCAGGTGCATTGCACCCAGGGAGTGTCAGCGCTGTCCGATGCCCCTTTTCACAGGGGTGGGATGGAAGGCATCGAACCCACATGCAATCAGGCATGCTCTCCATGGATTCCGGTTTCGCACTCCGGTTTCCACGTGCAGTGCTTTGCCTTGCACCCTGTGCCGGTAAACTATTTGTGTAAGGTGGCCATCCATACACCAGGGGACTGTCCAGTCTCAATGGCTGTAAAGGCTTGAACTATCATGGCTGTACCGCGAAGCTGAAGAAACCTAACACAGCATATGCACCACAGGCAAACCAAGGATATCAGCACCATCAGGCCAGCCAGAGCTCCCATTCCCACCCACTCTTTCAGGTGATTCATGGCGATGGAGAACCATGAAACCAGTCCCTCTATTAATAGTTCACAGTCACGATGGTCACTCTCAGCTGTTCCATTAGGCCATCAAATTCCCCAGTCCAATTGTCTGGCATTATGGCGAACCGTCATTGGCCTTGGAAACACCGACAGGATTCTCTATCTCAGCTCTGATGTCCCCTGTTGTAGCATCAGGAACATCGTGAGGATCAGTAGCAGCACTTTCTTCTTCATTGGTGGTTGTCCTTCTTTTCATATTGGGCCTTTCTGGTCAGGCGTTCAGGTACCCACACCGGATCTCGCTGGTCCTGAGGGAAAACACAAACAGCCCCTCGTGCCCAAGTCAGCACGGGGTCAGGCCCTCGCCAGAGGCCTGTTAAAATGTCTTTACATTTTACCATGCCTTTGCAGGCACCGCCAGGCTCATAACATTGCTGTCAACTTGGAAACTACTCTGTGCTCTTAGTTTTTGCCCCTTCTCCCCTAGAGGGAAGTAGTGTCTACTCCCCCCCCCCCCATGAGATTATTTTTGCTTGTATTTGAGTTTCATATAAATGGAATCACACAAGATGTAAATTCTGGTAAAATTTTGTTCACTCAGCCTAGTTGTGATATTCATCTGTGTTTCTAAGTTTTTGACTTATGATTTGGGTATTGTGAATATTGTCATATGAGTCTTTGTGGGCATCAGTTTTCATTTCTGTTGTATTATATACATGTGGAATTGCAGGTGTATGGTTATTTTTTGAGGCAGCTTTTTGCACTTTTCCTAAGGTGTTGTACCTTTTTACACATCCATCAGCAAGCATGTTAGTGATGGCTTGCTCTTGTTTTTTTATCCAACATTTAGTATATCAGCTTTGAATTGTAGCCATGCTGGTGTATTTGTAAGACAGCATTTTTTATTTCAGTTTGCATTTCCTGATGACCAATGATGGTTGAACACTTTCATGTGCTTATTTAGCTATTTGTGTGAACATTGTGTGTGGCCCTCCAGTTATATTTTATATAGATAGACCATCTCTTTTTATCAGCTTATGATTTTGACTGCTTTAGTTTTTTAGTTTAGTTTACATAATTTTTTATTTACCTGTCTCTAAATTATCTTTAAGCTCTTGAATGTAGTTCCAAAATTGTAAGTTCATTTAAATAGAGCAAGAAATTTTCCTTTTGAAGGTTTTACACATGGAAAAATATTTTCATCGTTTTCTACTTTATAGTGTCTTTTAAAGTAAAAAGGATGTAATTTGCTATGAATTCATGTTTTATCTTTTTGTGGTTTGTGCTTTCTGACTTATTCCTTTTCTCAAGAGGATTCCTCTGTTTCATTGTTTATAGGGATTGAACTGAGCTTCATATCCCTAGCTCTTTTTAAAATTTTATTTAAAACTTTTGTCCTTCACATTTAAATGATTGAATTACCAAATCAGCCACTTTAGAATCAGGTACATTATTCAAGGTCAAGCCTAAATAATTTGAATGATTTAGTGATTGTGGGACATAAGTGAAGTATGCAGTTCAGGGTTATTAATTCTGTTGACGAAGTCTGCCTCATTAGCATGTATTCTGATCTAGATTTAGCTTTATAAAATTTCTAAAAAGAGATATTTACAATCAATATAATTTAAACCTAAGAGAACTATGTAAACATCTTTTATCACTATTATTTGATACTGTCTTTTGATAATGATACTCAATTCAATAGACTGAACCTCCACTGAATACTCCAGAAAACAGGGAATATACTGCTGAAATAATGTTTGAATCCTTCAATGTTCCAGGCTTGTACATTGCTGTGCAGGTAAGCAAGTTCTGTGTAGGTAAGCTTGATTTGTACATTTCAGTTTAATTGCCTATTAAAACATACTTTTAGCTTTTTTCAATGCAAAATAATTTATTAACTTGAAAGCGTATTATAGAAATAGTTTTATAGGAAATGGAGTAGTTTAATTAGAAAAAAATAATTGTTAAATTAAAGTCTTTGAGTATTTCAAGTGGCTTCATGGGACAGAAACAAACTAGTATGCTTTTCTATATTTAAAACTTCTGTATCTCTGTTACATTTGTTGTATATTTTTATCTTAAACTGTTTTACTTACCAGATTTAGTTAATAGATTGACTAATTTTAGGTGAATTTGATCATACTTGTTGTGCTCCTCTTATATTTTGTATATCATAAGTTCCTTTCATTGTGCTTACATGTATCTTTACAAACTAACTTCTCTGCCACCCATAAAGATCATGGTTTTCCTTTGATTTTTTAAAAAATCCTTAAGTTTAATATCTGAACTTTATATGATTTCATGATTTCTGTTAGTGTTACTTTTTTTGAATAGAGAAAAATGAAAGTTTGTAGTAAAGTTATTTGAAGTTAAATGGGATGATAGGAGAGGTGGATTTTCTGACTTGTAGTATTTTTAAGATCAGACTTTTTATAACAATACCAATAAATAGCAGTCATTGACGTGATTATTTTAGCTTGGATAGCAAAGAACTTTTAATGTTTAATGCATTACATAATCTTAAAAAGCTGGCTTTTTAAGCTCTTTTGCTAAAAGCGTTTATAAAGATTGGTATGTACTTTACCTTGAACTTCATAGAAAGGAATTCAGTCTTGAGTCATAAGTGCTTTTTAGTTCTTACAATCTGCATAAAATGAAAAGTTAGAGAAAATTCATCTCATTTTTCTTGGAGACCTTTGCTTTTCATCTTTGTAGTACACATACTTAACAGTATGATCTGGTATAAACACTGAGAGTTTGCTTTTTCTGTGTTCATAATTTATTTCTGATTTTGTTAGTGTTTCTGAATTAAAGTGGGTAAGAAGATCCCTAGTTGAAAATTTTGGTTTAGAATTTATCTAGAAAGAACTTTTCACACAGAAGTTTACATGGTAAATTTTCTTTTATTAATTTTAGTATGGAAGCTTTCATTTTACTACCTTCAAAAATACAATTCAGTTTTTAACCTGCAGTAATTTTATGGACATTATATTTAAAATATATTATTGAAATGGAAAGATGGTCTAGATGTCTTTCTAGGTTTCTTGCAAGTAGTACAATACAGACAGATTAGCTCTATGGTTTATATTAGTCTAGTACCCTGCTTGAGGCCTAGATTTTTTTGTTTTTTTTTTTTTTTTTTTTTTTGGAGGGCTAGATTATAAGAAATTCATTTTAAAAAATGACCTGTTTAATTTTTTAATTTTTAAACTTTGATGTAAAATAATTGCATTGGCTGTATCGTGATTTTTCATAAAAAATGATACTTTATCAACTTATATTCTTAAGTGTCATACTAGTATGTGAAATTACTATGTTTGTGAAATACACTGTGTAGTGGCTTTTTCAGTTAAAATACAAATTATGTAGTTTTAAGTGCTTGTTGAATTTTAAAAAGTTAAGATGTGTTTTAATTAAGAGTGATGCATATTTACAGCCATCTATATATATATATTGACTAATTCTGATGGTTAGGTGGTTGTGTCCTTTTTACCTTTGTGGTTTTGTAACAGGCCAGCATATGTTCAACTATCTGATAATTTAGCACAATAGTATTCTCGGTCACTCTCATGTTTTTGACTTTAGGAGTGTTTTAACTTTTCACTGCATTAAAGTACATTTTGAGAAATCAGCATGAAAGGAAGGTTTATTTTGGCTCATGATTTCAGTCTGTAGTTACTAGGTCCATTTGTTTTGGGGCTGTAGCATGGTTTGGACTCAGTAGTAGAATAAGCTGCCTGCTCAGATTTTGTGGCTGTCAGACAGTAGAGTGACTAAAAAACAGAAAGGTGCTGAGGACAAAACATACCCTTCAAAGTCGCACCTCGAGTGCATGTCTGCTTTGTACAACTAGGTTCTACCTCAGTTTTCTACCACCTCCTAGGACCATGTAAATTATGAATCCTTTAGTAGATCAACCCATTCATCAGAGAGCTCTGATTCTTCAGAGGCTCATGTTTGAATAATGTGTGTTGGAGACCAACCCTTCAACACATGAGTTTAGAGCCAACACAAACAGGAGGAAAATGGCCCTCACAGAAATATGCTGCTAAAAACAAAAGTAAGCCTATAAATGTGTTAGTACAGTATAGAAAGTAAGTACTTATCACATAATCCAAAATTAGTTGTTTTTTTTTTCTAGTAACACTGTATTTATCTTTTGCTTGTCTTTGTTCAAGGCTGTTCTTGCCTTAGCTGCATCCTGGACTTCAAGACAAGTAGGAGAACGGACATTGACTGGTACAGTAATAGACAGTGGAGATGGTGTAACCCATGTTATTCCTGTGGTAAGGATATTTAAATTTTATCAAATAGAACATGAAATAATATATTTGGCAAAGTGAATTGTAGGAGTTGATATTACTTTTTAAGAAACTATTATACCTTGAATCTTATTGTCATTTGACTGTACTTTGTTAAAATTAATAAGTTATTTATTTATTATAAATAAATTGGGGATTGAACTCAGGACCTTGTGCATGCCATGCTTAAGTCACTGAGTTATCTCCTTAAAATTAACAAGTTAAAAACACATTTTTAAAAAATCTTTTATTTATTAGGTACAGGGTCTCACAACACATCTTGGACTCATAGTGATCCTCCTGTCTCAGCCTCCCCAGCACTGGGATTATAAGCATGTCCCGTTTTGGTGGCTGGCATGGTGCACTTGTGGTTCTGGTGCCCGTACAGCATATGGTACTAGGGATTGAACCCAGGTCCTGTGCTTGCCAGGCAGGCACTTAGACCTCTGAGCTATTTCCCTAAAATTAATAAGTTTTTAAGTCCAATTTCTAATTTTTTTTTTTTTTTTACTTTGGGATTTTTCTGTAATTAGAAAAATAATTGTATCTAGAGTGAAAATATATTACTATGACTTTTTTTTTTTTTTTTTGGTTGCTAGGTATTGAATGTAGTGGAGCTTTATCCTTGGTTGTTTTCATATTTTTTACATTTAAGTGAAGGTAATGCTGAATTCACTATCTTACTTTTGTTGTTGCTGAGACAAAATACTCATCTTCTATAAGTTAAATTATAAGCAGTTTATTTTGGCTCATTTGATAGAGGTTTCAGTTCATCGTCATCTGGCTCTAAGGCAGAATGGCATGGCACAGGGACTAGGAAGAGAAACAGCCCACAACAGGCAGCAGAAGTAAGCTTGCCTTTCCCTTTTATCCAAAACTCGCTGCAAATCTTTTGAGTGGTGCTACCTATTCTTGGGATGTGATTACTGTTCTCAGTAAATGCATTCAGTCACAGCCCGATTCCAATTAGTGGATTAATTCAGTACCACACTAGTTCAATCCCTGTGTGACACACCCATGATCCAACCACTTTCCCAAAGCCCCACCTTTGAGCACCTGAGTCTTGTATGTGTTGGGGGCACTAGCAAAAGTGTAACAGTCACTAAATTTCCCAGGCTGTCCTTCAGCCTCAGCTTTCCAGACTGGGATTATAAAGCTGCTATACTTGGGGGCTTCCTTACTTTACCTATGGAAAGCTATGTTTAAATCCTGTGTATGCACATGTGCACATGTACATGTACACATGCACGAGTTGATGGCTTCGCTTACCTTTAGTAGATGTCAGACTTGTTCATGGGCTAACTATGTAACAGTTATAAGTGCATGAGGTGTAATGTGTTTGGGGTGTTTATCTTTTTCTTTCTTTCTTTTTTTTTTTGTGGTACCAGGGATTGAACTCAGGACCCTGTGCTTGCCAACATTTTATTATTAAATCACATTCCCAGCCCCTAATAAGTGCTGCTTCAAGTAACAGATTTATTGAAGTGTAATCTACATACCATTACAATTAACCCATTTACAGCATTACAGAAGACTGGTTTTTAAAAATTTAATTTATCTTTTGTGGTGCCAGAAATCGAACTCAGGATCTTGCACTTGCCAGGCAGTCATTTAGGCTGCTGAGCCAGGAAAATGGATTTTAAGTACATATATTTTCAGAGGGCATGCAGCACAACAGTCAGTTTTAGAACATTGTTATTATCAGCTTTAAAAAAAATAAAAGCACTACTTTCATTAGTTATGGTTCCCATTTCCTCTTGTTGCTCTCAGTTCCTAGCAATCACTAATCTCCTTTCTTTAGATTTGCTTGTCAGGCCACTTAATAGAAATGGCATTATGTATTAATATGGTCTTTTGTGACTGATGTTTTCATTTAGCCCAATGTTTTTAAGATTTATCCCTGTTTTATCATGTATAGTATTCACTTTCTTTTATTCCCAAGTAATATTTTACTATATGGATATGTCACATTTTATTTATCCATTGATATATATTTTAATATCTTGGTTACTAAGATATATTCATTGATTGACAGCCTTTTATCATTGATATCTTTTTATTTTATTGACAGCCTATTAGTGGTACACAAAATAATGGTTCATTCTAAAATTGTCATTTAAATCTTAAAATCAGTCTATGGCATAGGTTATGTTATTCTGTGAGAGCCTTAGTTTACTCATAAAGTACAAGTATGTGACTTGCCTAAAATCATCAAGTAATAGCAAAGATAGAATTTTGACCTATTTTGTACGATTGCAGTTTTTATAATATCTGTACAACTAAATGGTAGTATTACTATTGTGATAATTAAAATTAGGTAATTTCAAATAGAAGTTGGAAGCATGAAAAAGAATGAATTTTTTAGTAAGAATAATGGAATGAGTGTTCCTATTTTATTTAGTTACCTTCTTTTGAATTAATGGAAAAATTTTTATGATACTATTTTGTTTTTTACTAGTTAATTATGCTGTGTTTAATTTATCATGTATTTCAAATAATCTATGCAGTTAAAGTTGTATGATAATGTATGTCTAGTCTTTGTGCTATTGTGTATTTTACATTTACAGGTTAACTGTATAATGTAGCATTAATGTTTTTCATTATAGGGATCATATCATTTGGTAGCATTCTGATTACAAAGATGAATACCTAAACAAAAGAATTTTTTTCTCATGGATCTAGAGGCTAGAAGTCCAAGTCCAAGGTTTTGGCTGGGTTGGTTTCTTTTGAGGTCTCTCTCTTTGTCTTGAAGGTGGCCATCTTTTCTGTGCCTTCATGTGATCTTTCCTGTAAACATGTCTGTGTAATCTCCCTTCTTTTTTAAGGACACTAGTGATGTTGGGTTAGGGGAAATGACCCTAGTTACTTTATTCTGACTTAATTGTCGCTGTAAAGAAAGACCCTATTTTTTGGTAGAATAAGGCAGGGAGGGAGATCAATAGTGTGAGGTCAACCTCTGGGCAGTTTAGTGAGAATATATCTTGAAATTTTTTTAAAAAAGATGGACCTTGATAGAGGCTATTACTCTGTTGGTGCAATCTCCAATATCACTAAAAACAAAAAGCTATCTGTTAATGACTAAGTGCTATCATAGTCTAGAAAGTTGGGGTTAACTTTAATGTGAATTTGGGGTGAGGAGACACATAAAAGTTAAGCTATAATTGTCTTTAAAAGAGAATTTGAAGAGAAGGTAACGTTCTTTTCCACTTACTTCTTTCTTGGTGAAAGCCCAGGTTTCTATCTGATGTAGTTGTTCATCTGCTTAAATGCTGTCCTTTACCTCAATTCTTTCCTTTCCTGTCCTGCCCTCCAACACAGGGGTTGCTGTGTGGCCTAGACTGGTCTGGAACTTTGACCCTGAGCAACCATTTTTCTTCAACTTGTTGAGTAGTCAGAATCGCAAGTGTGTACCATGCCCAGCTCATCTCTGGAAATTTTTTTTTCATCTTTGCTTCCTTACCTTGAGAATGAAAGTTAAACTGCTTGACAGTGGTATCATTTTGGATATTTTTTATTGCTTGTCTAATCTGTAGTAACCTCATCTAGTTTATTTTTTTATTTTTAGTTTCCTTCTTAGAAGTTCTAGTTGGGGTTTTGTACTTTCCATTTCTTCCCAGGCTAATCTTTCCATTGACTTTCTGTGTCATATGGAGTATAAATGAGACTTTTAAAAATGGCTTTGTGTATTAAGCATATTATCTTTATTGTCTTTTAGTGAAAGGTCTACAGGATGTTCAGGGTCTCATTACCAGATCAGACTTGTAATGATCCACCTGTTTACAGCCTCTCAAGAGCTAGGATTACAGGTGTGCGCCACCACACCCAGTCACAGTTGCCGTCTCAGCACACCCCCTGGGGGTGAGGCTGGCCCCGCAGGCCTGGGGATTGAAATATCCCATCCCACCCCCCCACCCCCCCAACACACCTGTTTGCAGGCACTTTAATCCTCTGAGCTATTTGGCTGGCCCACATATCGTCTTTATAATTTCTTTTGTCTATTGATACTTCTTTTGAACAGGAGTTGCATTTTTCAACTTCATTATATACTATGTAACTTTTTTTTTCTTATAAGGCTATTAAATAGGTGTTGATCAGGATAATCATTTATTTCTGCTTGTCTGTGATTTCAGAATCATAAGTCTTGTATGAGTTATAGCGCTTAAATCCATGGGAAGTTTCACTATTTTATGTGTATTTGTGAGTCATACCTATGATTGTGTACTCTATATTCACGTTGTGTCTTGGATTTTTGGAGTCCTTTCAATATTACAGTGTTTTTTTCCTAGGATACAGCAGCTACTAGGAATCAGTTCCTGTTAGGAGAATTTAAACATTATTAGACAAGTACAGACTGAGTTTTGTCTAAGGCTGATTTGTCTCCATTATTGTCAGAAGAATACCTTTTGAAGTTTACTTAGTGTTCCATGCTTAAAACTGTCTTTTAAGTGCCTAGTGGGAATGTCAACTTCTGGCTGTGTGTGAATGCCAGAGATTGTTCTGCTTCTTTCTTTTTAGGGGTCCTCTCTTTGGCTTTGATGGTTTCCTCTTACAAATGTGATCATAATTAGTCAACTTGGGTGACTGTGTCTTTAGATATCCAGAGCAATTAATTCACCTGTCTCCTTAAACTTCAAACTCTTATCTCTAAATCACAGACTCTTACACTCCCTTTGGATTCTTCTGATTATTATTGTTCTGGAGTTCTCTCAAGCATTGAGGTATTGATGACATTGACTTTGTTGCCCTTTATAGGAAGCTATATATCAATCTCTACCTAGCCCTTTCCTTAATTTTTAAAAAAAAAGAGTCTTGCTGAGTAGCTAAATCATCCGGGTTAGGTGCAAACTTGCCATCCTCCTGCTTCAGACTCTCAGCCAGCTGGAACCATAAGCATGCACCATCTTGCCCAGGTTGTTCCCGTTTTCTTAGAAAGGATCACTACCTTTTTTGTCCAGTGTCTGAAAACATTTATTTCACTTAATTTGTTTAGTTTTCTCATTAGGTTAAAAGGATAAATCTGATCCCTGATACTCTGTTCTGGCCAAATGAAGATGCCCCTAATGTTCTTTCCTACTGAAGTTTCATTTTGTTATTTATTGTACTTTTGACTTAGAACAGTAAATTTGTGCATTTATCCTATTAGGACTTAACGAATTTGGCTTTGTGATCATGTGTGAAATGTCTCAGGCTCTAGTGACTTATGCATTTCATTAGAAAAACAGAAACTATCTTTCTGGTTAATTTATCACTTTTTACACAACAATCTAAATTTTTTTACTGAACTTGTAAAATTTAAAATAAGACCCTGTAAAGTCTGCTGTTGAAACTATTTGATGTTTTTTTTTTTGGAATTTTAACTATTTCTGTGTTGATTTTAGTCATGTTATAAACTGACATTGGAAGACTACATCTGAGTTAGCAGCATTCTTCATAAATTTTTCTGTGTTCTTCATAATTATACAATATTATAAATTCTGTGATAAATGCAGGTACAGTAAGGAAATACAGTTGAGGGATAGAGATGAATTCTGTAGTAAAGTTTTTTGAAAATGCATATGTACTAACTTGGGAAGCTGGTCTTTCAAGGATTGTAATTTTCAAAGCGCTGGAGATAAATTTGACGCTTTCTCCCTCCCCCTTTCTAGGCTGAAGGGTATGTGATTGGCAGCTGTATTAAGCATATTCCAATTGCGGGACGAGATATAACATATTTTATTCAGCAGCTGTTGAGAGACCGAGAAGTAGGAATCCCTCCAGAACAATCTCTGGAAACTGCTAAGGCAGTAAAGGTAAACAGTTATGAAAAAATTATAGTTCTGTTAAAATTAAAATCACAGATAAATGTTAATTTGAGAAAAAAATCTTAATTGAAGAATAATACTTCAAAAATATTCTATTATAATTATCCTAATTACATTTATTTTTTTCTGTATTTCTTGAAAGAATGACTATGATATTAGTTTTGCATGTTCTTTGTATAATGTGAGGACTACAAGAATGTTCTCTCTTTTTGAGACAGGGTCTGTCTTTGTAGCCCAGGCTAACCTCAAACTCAGCGATTTTCTTGCCTCAACCTCCCAAGTGCTGGAATTACAGGCATATTCCATCTTCCCTGGCCTCTTAACACAGGGATGTTTTAACAAATAATTTTCAACGTGGGAGTCTTTTAGCTATTCGTGTTATTAAAAGTAAATGATTGTTTTACTCTAGAGTCTTTTCATTTTACTGAATGGTGTCTTCATTTTGACAGTTTTTGTTATTAGTATTTTTTCATGTCATTGATTCAGTAAGCTGCAGTGTAGAGACCAATGTGTGGTCCAAATGATATGGACATAGAAGAAAAAAATGTGATAGCCTGTAAGATTTTTTTATTTTTGTTCCACATAACTCATTATCAGTCTTTCATGCATACCATGGTACTTAGCATTACTTTCCAAAATTATAATTGGAAAACAGCTGAGAAATTTTAGTGAGTTTCTTGCATGTTTTGAGTAAAGAAAAGCAAAACTAACCTTGTAAAAATAATCCCATTTTTTTGTGTCTTTGTGTATTTTTAGGATTTTCCTTTTCTTTAAAGCTTAGCAATAAAGATTACATAGTCACTTCCTAGGTAGTGGAGAAATTAAACCCTTTCTGAAAATAATCCCAAATTGGTAAACTGATAATTAAATGTGTATAAAATTAGTATGAACACTACTGTCCAAACTGCTTTTGGAAATGTATGACATTAAGTCTAGCCCAGCATTGTGGTACCTGTCATTCCAGTACCCAAGAAGCTGAGGTAGAAGGATTGCTTTGAGCTCGAGGCCAGCCTGGGCTGTATATGAGCAAGTTCAAGGCCAGTCTGCACAATATAGTATGTCAAGAAAGAGAGAGAGAGTCAGAGTCAGAGTGTTTCCATTATCATTAATAATATTTGTACATATGTTGGAAAAAAGAATACTTGATATATAAAATTATGGGGAAATATGTATTGGGGTTTTCCCAGAGAAAGAACCAATAGAATATAGACACAGATACAGATACAAGGATATCTTGGTTCATGGACTTAGTTTTTTCTCCAGTTCTGATCACAAATCAAGTTGGAAAAGAACCAAATCAAGCACCACATGCTGTGCGAGCCCCACCCTTGGGCACACTGAGCTGCTGGGGAGGATGAAAACAGGAGGATCACTGAGTCCAAGCTGCGTAGTGAGACTCTGTACCAAATACATTTAAAATAAAAAGAGAACCAAATCAAATTTCCCTCATAAGGACAACATTGAACTTCTCCATTAAGTTTCATTGGTTCTTATCAGTTTATTTTGCAACAGAATACTGGAAAGAATTAAATTTGTGAACCAAGGTACCACTGTAAAGAATAGATACAGTTGTGTTAGAGGGCATTTATTAGCAGAATAGCTCACATCATTATAGCTGCTAAAATGTCCCATAGCAGATCATCTGAGAAAAGAGCCCTTTTAACCATGGTAGTGTTGCTCATACCTGGTTGAAAGTCCCAGAACCATGGAAGCTGATGGTTTAATTTTCAATTTCAAGCAAAAGGCTTGAAAAATCAGGAAGAGGGTTGAAAATCTAGGGAGCCATTTGATGAAAGTCCTGGAGTCTAGAAGAGAGAAGGGAAAATTGCTTCTCTGTCCTTTAGTAATACAGTAAGTGGGCTAGCAGCTGAGTTAATGGTATCTCTACATTCAGGGTATATCTTCCCCACTCAGTCTACTTGATTAGCATGCCAATCTTTTTTATAGATGGATAGAAGTTTTACTAGTCTTTTGATATTCCTAAGTCCAGTCAAGTTGACACCTAAGATTAACGTTCATAATATACACTTTTCTTAAACATATGAGGCTTGGTAGTCAGGAATGCATTCTTTGCAAGAAAGATGTTATATGCTTTAATTATATTTTTTGATGGGAACTTAAGACATGTAACCAAATAGATAATTTAGTCTTGCAAAATAGTTTATATTTTCAGTCTTTTTTTACTCCCTCATGTAGACCAGTATCAGTTTTGTTCTAGATAGCTATTAAGGATGTATAATTAAATTGTGTTGTTATCTCCATTATTCCTTATTCTTTTCAATTGTGTGTTTATGGTGTTTTCTTTCTAGAACATAAGATTCATTATTGAAAAAGTTAAAAATGTTGAGTGACTTGAGTTGAAAATGTTGAGTATTTTTAGTAAATAACACTGGAGGTTGATTAGTTTTTTAAATCTATTCATAGATGAAATAAGAAATTTGTATCTATTTGGCCTGTTATATAAATAATATCCTAATATAAAAATGTCTTCAACCTTAATTTTCTATTTTTATTTCATGGTGATAAATTTTCATTTGATTTCTGTTCACTGATAATATACTATTTTTTCTGCTTTCCTTAAAACAAGAAAAAAAAATCACTTTTATTTCTTTCTTTGCTTTTTAAAGGAACGCTATAGTTACGTATGCCCAGATTTAGTAAAAGAGTTTAACAAGTATGACACAGATGGATCAAAGTGGATTAAACAGTATACTGGAATCAATGCCATTTCAAAGAAAGAATTTTCCATTGATGTTGGTTATGAGAGATTCTTGGGACCTGAAATCTTTTTTCATCCAGAGGTAACTTTCTTTTCTAGCCTGTTTTTTTCTTTGGATGGAATTTCTCTAAAACATGCACTAAAACTCAACTAAAAGATAATCTCCAGAACTTTTTATACACTAAGTATTATGGAGAATAACATTTTTTTTTAAATTGAAAACTTCCTTTTGCTGGAAGGTAAACTGTTACAGTATTTTATGTGTACTTGAAAAAATGAAACTTCTGTTTGTGGCCTGCGGGAAGAGGGTCATGAAATACATGGTTTACTGTCATTTCCCAAATGGAAAATGTTTTAGGAAGCACCCAACCTCCACTAAAATGACCATTATGCAGAGAACCTTCAATGTACTATATTAAAATATTTAGTTACACAGTAGTTTATCTTGGTGAAATCTTAGTAACATAAAGACTGCTAAATTAATGAAATATATGCTTCTGGTGATAATTTTTCTAGCATCATAAACAACTTTATTAGAGTTATAATTTATAGAGTTATAATCATTATATGCCTATTGTGCTTATTTAAGCATATTTTTAATGTTACTTAACAAATATTAAGTGCACATGATTTTCAAAGTATCATTTTAAACATTAGTTATTTAAAGATACAAGATTATTTAATCTTATTTTGAGCTCAAAGACAGGTGAATTCTTTAAATTGCTATAGTATGGAGCATCAGACTCTGTTTCAGAAAGTTCCCTGAGGAAATGACAGTTCAGTTCAGTAAAATGGAGCAGTTCGATGGGTATTTGTCAGGCATGTGTGTTAAGGGAGTTTATTTCTGGTAGAGGGAATAGCTGAGAGATGAGTGAGCTAAATAATAAAGCGAAGGATTGATGTAGATGCACCCAGTTGCATATTTGTGCACTGTGTTATTAAGGACAAATACACTGCAAAGGAGTTTTCTGGATTTTGTATTTAATGTGGAATCTTCATCATGATAGTAGCATAGATTTATGGGTGATATTAGGTTACTGTGGCAGACTAGATTAGGTGGATTAGATGAAGAGGTGTGTGTTTTGTTAGAATACATCATTGGTAGTTGTATAGATACAAGGAGAGTTAAAGATATGAAGAACCTGTGATGATTCTGATGTTTGTAACTTGAACAACAAGATTGCTGTCCAGTGCAATTAGGAACATTGAAGAGGAGGATAAAGTGAGCAGAGGAGTTTATTGTATGTATCTTTAAATAGGTCAAAAACAAACATTTGGAGTGTGAGCTGGACTGAATGTCTTAGGTGTGGGTCATCAACATATATGGTGCAAATGGAGAGTTTGGCTAGGAGAAGCCAGTGCATAGGATAAAGGTCAAGAATTGGGCCTTAAGCAAAACAACACTGTGTGGATAGTCAGAAAAAGAGAAATCTGCAAAGAATCCTGATAATTACATAGAAGATTATAGTCATAAACTTGAGAAAATTAAATTGTATCATTTCCTGCAGTGAAATAATATTACTGGGTCTCATGGTTTTCTGAGTATCCATGTTTTGGATAATCCTAGAGGAGCAATTTTAATGAAGTGGTATGACAGAGGCAGCATGTTGCATCAGTGAGAAGCAAAGGTTTGGAAATTAGGAGTGTGAGCAGTCTGGAAGGTGACTAAGTAAAAAAATAAAAGACAGTGCTTGGGTAGATTTATATAAATGGTGCAGAGTTGGGAGGAATATTAATGGTAAGTATTTTAAAATGGATAATTTATTAATGACTATGAAAACCAAAGGTTCCATAGGTATACAGCTCATAACTGAGCCACATAGCTCATACCAAAATTTGCTTATAGAACAATAAGATGAATTTTGACCTAATTCAAGTTATATAATGTAACTATTCGGAAGAAAAGGAAGTGTAAAGGCACTGTGTGTGCTGGGGAAAAGAGAAAAGGCAGCCTCTTCTAGCCTCCTTGCAGCTAGAAGTTCATTCAAAATGCCAAAAAGTGAGGGAAAAACTGAAGGTGCAGTATAAATTAGAGATTCACAGTATGGAGGTAGCCAGCAAAAGACTCTCAACCAAGAAAGAACTTGAAGTGATTACGTCTATAATGAAAAAGGAAACATGCAGGTCATTCCTAGCTTTTAGAATTTGGGGAACTGTGACTTTTAAAACAGTGAAACAACATGCATATACCTGGTTTCTAAAAGCAAGGTAGAAAAGGAGAAAGTAGTCCTAAACATAGTGGCACATGCCTATAACCCCAGCACACAGGAGGTTGAGGCAGGAGACAGTCTATAAATTCAAGGTCAGTCTGGACTATATAGTGGGAAGTTCAAAGCCAGTTTCAAATACATAGTGAGACCTTACTTCAAAAATGAGAAAACACAAATGAGAACACAAAATAGATTTTTCATAGAAGAAATTACTTACATTGCTTACAAATTTTTGTTTTTGGTTTTAAAATAAGAACATTTCAATCATGAGAAATAAAGCTATGAGGAGTAAAAGGTTTTTTTAAAGTTTTTAAAAATTTAATGAAAAATGTATGTCAGACAACCAAATACCTTTATCCTCTACGCTTGAGTAATTTTTTGGGGAGGGGGCAGCTCATCCCATCCTGAGGGTGGGGCTGGCACAGCATGTTGTGCTGGGAATTGAACCGTGGTCCTCTGCGCCTGTCTAAGCTTGCCTAAGCAGGCACTTTAGACCGCTGAGCTGTCTTGCTGGCCCTTGAGTAATTAAAGGTAACAATACACAATGTATTAACCCTTGTGTTAATCGTGTTTTGAAATTTTGTTTTTCCACTTTAAGATAAAATCATTTCAAAAATTTTTAAAGTTGTGTTAATAAACGTTAATCTGGAAACAATACGCTAAACATTAGCAATTAACATGAAATATAGACAACTAGATAATTTTCATTAAGCCAACTTGTCCTGTTCCTAGCAAAATACATTTCATTTCCATACTTAAAAGTTCCAAGTTTTTTTTTTTTTTTTTTTTTTGGCAGTATCAGGGATCAAACTTGGGACCTTGCGCTTGCCAGGCAGGTGCTTACGCCATTGAGCTATATCCCTAGCCCCATAGTTCCAGGTTTTTTAAGAGAGCCAAGACTTAGCAAAGTTCATCTTTGAAGAGTAGTTCTGTCAAATTTTTCCTCCTTTAAAACTCAGTTATCTCCTTCCTTTCTTTGTGTCTGTCAAATTTTTCCTCCTTTAAAACTCAGTTATCTCCTTTTTTTTCTCTTTTCTCTCTTTTCTTTTCTTTTCTTTTCTTTTCTTTTCTTTTCTTTTCTTTTCTTTTCTTTTCTTTTCTTTTCTTTTCTTCCCTCCCTCCCTCCCTCCCTCCCTCCCTCCCTCCCTCTCCTTTCTCTCCCTCCCTCCCTCCCTCTCCTCTCTTTCTACGGGGGATTGAACTCAGGCCCTTGCACCTGCTAGGGATGCACTTATTCTACTGAGCGACCTCCCAGGCCCCAGTTATCTCCTATTTTCCATCCCTTTGCATTCTTTTCCTCTCCCAACCCCCGATAAAGGTGCATGGAAGATGGAAATTT
>PVKA01007357.1:0-11106 GCA_004027165.1 Ctenomys sociabilis
TACTCTTTTGAGGAGTCTCCATACTGACCTCCACAATGGTTGTACCAGTCTACATTCCCACCAGCAGTGGAGAAGTGTTCCCTTTTCCCCACAACCTCTCCAACATTTGTTGTTGGTTGATTTCCTTATGATAGCCATTCTTTCTGGAGTGAGATGGTATCTCAGTGTTGTTTTTATTTGCATTTCACGAATGGCTAGCAATATGGAGCATTTTTTCATATATTTATTCACTTCTTTAATTTCATCCTCTGAGAAGTGTGTATTCATCTCAGATGCCCATTTCTGAATTGGGTCTTTAAATTTGAGGGCCCTGTTATATCTTAGTTCTTTATATATTCTAGATAGTAGTCCTCTGTCTGATTGCTTATTAGTTAGGATTTTTTCAAAGTTTGTGGGTTGTCTTTTCACTCTGTTGATAATTTCTTTTGACATGCAGAAGCTCCTTAAGAAGAGTTGATCCCATCTTGCCATTCTTAAAAACAAAAAGCAGTATTTCTTTTGTTTTGTTTTGGAAGCCATTTTGAGATAGTTGATAAATCATTGTTTTATTAGTTGATTACACTTGATTAATATATTATCATTTCTCTGACTGCTACACTTCGTGTACATGTTCTGAAATAATGCACTGGACCTCAAAAATCTGTATAATGATTATATATTAATCAAGTGTAATCAATTGATAAAACATTGGCTTATCATCTACGTCAGAATAGCTATCTAATACTTTTTAGATTTAACAGATACATTAAAAATATTAAAATGTTGCCATATTAATGAATTCCCATTGATGCTTCAGTAGATATAGTTGTGTGGTGTTTAAATGAGATAAACCATATCTTTCTTTGAACAATTGTGTGTGTGTGTGTGTGTGTGTGTGTGTGTGTTTTGCTGGATTTGAATGCATAGCTTTGCATAAGCTAAGCAAATGACCTATCCCTCAGCTACATCCCCAGTCCTGATCATTTCTTTATGATAAAAACATTCAGAAGATTTAGTGTCAATGTATAGATTAAACTATGTGTTAATTTAAATATTTTTTGTATATTTTTTTGGCTATGAGGTTTTTCTACATACATATTACCATAATGTCTTTTGAAGAAAATCAAAGGTTTGTGAAGCATTTTAAGTTACAGCTAAAATCTGGAATAAAAATTACTCATAATACCCCAGTAACTTATACGAAAAAAATGCAGATGACAGTAATGGCTATGCTTGTACATACTTAGTACTTAGTAAAGGGTGACTCCAGGCAGCAGCCATTGTTGTAAGAGAATTGTATGTGTTCTTGGGGGGAAAGATAATTATATTCCACGCCATATACCCTTAAATTTAAAGTGGCCTCATGTAAAGCAGAGTTAATTTCAAATTAATCTTAGTGTTTCTCACTGTATATTCATGTGCAGGGATATCACACACAGTTATGACATAACCTCCTCAGGTCATTGCAGATCAAAGCATTTTCGTGGTTTCCTTTCTCTCAAAGTATGTGATTGCTGAAGTTTTATGTTTCATTTTTCTGTCTTTTCTAAATTGACTTTTAAAATTTGACATACCTTTTTCTTACTTCAGAGCCATTTTTAATAATTTAAAAATTTGTTAATTCAAAAGGAACTAACTGTATATAGAGTTATATAGGTAGGAGTCTCAGGCACTGTGGATACTTGGCCAGTTCCCAAAGAAAGTGACTTGCTATCCAGAATGGATTCAGCTGACATTTGTATTTCAAATCTCAGAGCATCCCATTTGAGGTGTGGGTGCACCCCATTGCTTCTGAATATTTAAAAAACAAATGCATGTTGAGAGAAATACTGTCTCTCTCCCTTTCCAATAACGTATTTAGTGTTTAATAGTGATGAATAGGGGATTAGTCTCTTTGCTGGGATTATTTCATTTAACTCATGTTAAACTTGCTGAAATTTACGTGTGATGACACCAATATTTGACAAATTCTTAAGATCATTTTTAATTCCTAGGACAACACCTATGTCAAAAGTATATTGTTTAAAGAATTATTTAATTATTTATATTTACCTTCTTGAATTTTAGCCCATATAATCTTTTCTGCCTCTCTAAGATAGACTTTGTTTTGTAATTGTCAATCTCATGCTAACATTCCCAAGCTCCAGGTACTTTATAGATAGTTTCTTGTAAATCTGCAATTGTCTGAGGTAAACATACAGTTTTTAAAAGTTTACTGGGCAGTGCTTTTGTTCTTTGATTTCTGTCTTTTTTCAGCAGTTTTTATTTGTTCTTCTGTGTTCATCTCAGCTATTATTTAGACTCATAAAATATTCATTGATCTTAAAAATCTATGGTTTGCATAGATTATACTCTTGTCACTAAAGGATAAATGTAGTACTTTGATCTTTTTTGTTATAATTTTATTTTGAAGAATAAATAAGGAAAACAAAGACAAATACAGAAACAGGGTAACAGCAATACATATATTACAGATTTTTGAAATAATAGCTGATTAACAATAAATGATAGGTTATCTCTTTTAATCATCAAATCTGTTGCTCAGATTAACAGATACAGGTATGCAAGATGGGACATATGATTGAATATTGCCACATGCTTTCAAGAAATCTTAAATTTTTGTTCTTCTTCTTTTATTACCATTTTCTAAGAAATTTACTTTAAAGAGTAAAATAACTCACATGACATTAGATTTTTTCATTAAATTTCTGACTGTTACATCCCATTTTCTTGAATTGTGTTTATATATTTACATACCAACAAAAGACAAAGCTTCTGGTGGAGGAAAACAAGCTATAAATAAAAAATACATACAATAGATTATACTCAGGTGAGAAGTATAATTTTAAAGTAAGATATTGTGTCAAAGAGTAATGGAGGGCTAAAGAGATAGCTCAGCGGTCTAAGTGCCTGCCTGGCAAAGTGCAAGGACTTGGGTTCGATCCCCAGTACCGCATGCTGTGCCAGCCCAGTGCCTGGCCAGCTACGAAAGCCAGGTAGTGCACACCCATAATCCCTGTGCTGGGGAGGCTCACTAGGAGTGTGAGCTGTGGAGCAAGACCCTGTACCAAAGAAGGGAAGGGAAGGGAGGTAAGGGAGGGGATGGGAGGAGAGAGAAGGGTTGGGAGGGGAGGGAACTAACAATAATAAAGAGTAATGGAGAAAGATTGATATATTAAATAGTCTGTCCTGTAAAAGGATCTTAATGAGATAACCGTAAAATGAACCTACATGAAGTGAAAGCCTGAGTAACAGAGAGATTGGGCTGCTGAGATTTTTTGCAGAGAGAGCAGCAGAAAATGCTAAAACCTAAAGTGGGAAGCATCTGAGTATGTCCCAGGATGTAAAGATTACTATGCCTACAGACCTTTAATATATGGTCCTTTCACCAGACTAAAGATTTGTACCAAGGGCCGGCTGGATAGCTCAGCAGACTAAAGTGCCTCCTTAGGCAAGTGCAGCAGCCAGGGTTCTGTCCCCAGCATGCAGTGCCAGCTCTGCCTCCAGAGCGTGCTGAGACAGGGACTGAGACTTGGCATGGTGGCGCACACCTATAATCCCAGCAGTTGGGAGGCTAAAAACAGGAGAATCACTGAGTCCCATCTACGTAGTGAGACCTTATAGACCCTATACTAAATACAAAAAACAAAAAGATTTGTACCAAGAATAGATTTGATCTATTTTTTTCTCCCATAAATATTGGTGTTTATAGATAACATAGAAGGATAAAGTAGTTATCCAGAGCATACAAAATAGGTAGCGTAACAAGAACTCCTTAGGTTCTAGTACAACTAAGACTTTATCAATAAAAAGTATTTTACCAATGTTTTGTTTTGAAAACGTTCATTTTAAAGATGATTTTTTTTTCAATTTTCTTCACTATTTAAAAGAACTTTGGTAGTGTCTGTTAAATCTGTGCAAATAAAAGAAAACACCACTGCCAGTTTTATTTCCCTGTGGCCATTAACCTTCATAGGAATAGTATTTGTTAGATATTAAATTCTATGTTACTCTAATAGTATATAAATCACATGTGGGTATTTTTGTACAGAGATATATATCAGTATTGATGTAGCTATAGATACAGTATTGTAAAGTATTTAGGCCACTGTAATTATAAACTAATAAAATAGTAAAAGAAAGACTCTTCTAAACTATTTTCATTTTCAAATGTGAGACTATTAGATTTCAAATTTGATTCCCTTCTGCCACCCTGGGATAGTATAATACTTTTGACAGGGAAAACTTTGTGAAACTAACCTGTTACTAAAACTTAATAGTGAGGAATTGTTTTAGGAACGTCCTATACCTCTCCTTTCCTCAGCTTGTAATACCTGGAGGATAATTCCCCTCCTCACATAGCAGAACCTTGCAGGACATTCTGTAGTATCTGCTATGAAACTGAAAACACAGCACTGACCTTCCACTAATGGGAAAGGACTTGGTCATTGGGCGAGGCTTATAGATTGGACAAAAAAAAATCATTTAATTCATTACTTGGTAATCAAAAGTTTTTAAATGTCATAGTTTCTTTTCCAGATTAATGAAATGTGCATGCAGGTTGTAATGTCTACATCTGCCAAAATAGTCCTGCATGATGTCCTCATAACACATTCAAGCAGCTTTTGCCTCTCAGCCTCTGACCCTAGAATTTCAGAATGTGGTCTCATGGCCTAGTATTTTCTTACTCTATTGTAAGAAAGCGTTAGAGAAATGACATTATTTTTCTCTCATGTTTTACTTTTTCCTCCCTTAAAAACACAAAACTAGAAAAGTTTGCTTGGCCATATAAAGTCAGAGGCGAAAACAACAAGTAAAGTATCCAAGAACTGATGCAGAATCTGCACAGATATTTGGGGCAGCCCAAGTATTCATTTGTGCAACTCACACTGAAGCCATGGCACAAGGACATGGGAGTGCATTTTAGATTCTTTGCAGATATGAAATCCTACCTGATTTATACTACTAATAATTTTTTCTTCAACTCCAACATAAAATCAGTATGAAGAAGCATAAATCAGAAATTGAAATAATTGAGCCATGAGAACTAGAGAAAATAAAAATAAAGATATATCAGTTTTTTATGCCTTGAAAGCATCCTCCCTAAGTTCTGTTTTTATGCAGTACAAAAGAAGTCCCAAAAGTGCTTATTCATTACTGCCTGTGGACTGGGTCATCAATTTATAAGAAGTGGTATTTGTGGGAAAAATTTAGATAGTTTACAAGATAATTTTTCTGATCGACAGTTCTCTAATGTTACTCTAAATTATTAAAAGACCCTAGACATAATATTTATATAGACTTTTGTGATCATTCTGTTAAGAAGTATATTTCACTAATACATTAATAAGCTATAAAAACATAATTGTCAAAACTATTTTCAGATTTAATCTTTTTATACTTAACTCTGTTGTTCAAGAGATTTAAGGTGTTGTAAATTTTGAATTCTTTTCTACTGAACATAATTGTTAACATTTCTAATGTTTTATATTGATCCCTTCAGTTGTTTTTATAAAATTACTGAAATGAGACATTTTTGAAGTTTTTGATTATTATGTCTATTTAGAAATACATATCAGAACTGGCTTTCATCGTTGAAGTGTGTTCCTGTGTACTTCCATGTGCGGGTCATCTCAACTGTTTGTTTTTGTTTTTGTTTTTGTTGTGAAATGTTCGATTCAGGTTCTACATGGTCAGCTATTATGAGCGGAGTCACAGAATAGCAGTTGGAGCGCGCCATGGTTCAGTGGCCCTGTATGACATCCGGACTGGAAAATGTCAGGTAAATAAATCATCGTGCCTTCTTCTCCATAAAGTGTGGAAGTTATTGAAAGGAGAGGGAGACTAGCACTTCACCAGTTGACATGCTGAGCTGCTGGAACATTATGGATAATACTAAAGGGATCAATAGTTTAATGAAGGACTGAGAGAATATAGAGCCCCATTGTCTTTATTCACTCAGACTGAAGGGCAGCCAGACACATTCACAGTAGAGCCCAGAGCAAACTGGCATCACTCTCAAAGGCCTCTGCAATATATCTTTAACTTTTTAAAATGAAATTTTCTAATTTTCTTATTTTTGCCATGTGTCTTCTGAAAAAAGTTTGACGGTGCATTGTTCCGATGTAATAGCTGAATGAAAATTAATTTTCTGTCTATGTAAATAATTTACATGGATGATAACTGATTCTCAATTGTAATAGAATTCATAAATGATATTGATACAGTTCTATTAAGAAGTAATTTGAATTAAAGTGCCTACTTAGGCAGACCCAAGGACTGAGGCTCTATCACCAGCCTGCTGTGACCGCCCTGCCCCCGGGGCGCACTGAGACAGTGATTGAGACTGGGCGTGCCGGTACACATGTCTGTAATCCCAGGGCTTAGGAAGCTGAAAACAGGAGAATCACTGAGTCCAATCTGTGTAATGAGACCCTATACTAAATACCAAAATAATAATAATGATGATGATGATGATGATAAAGTAATTTGGTGTCCTTTCAAATAATATTTATACCTTTCTAACACCTCATTATTTTTAAAAAATTCATCTTGATTTTAATCTTGATCACCTGATTCTCAGTACACTTGTTGAGTAGATAGGACAAGTGTAGTACTACTTTAGATACAGAGAAATTATAGCTCAGACCTTTATATCTCCTTATCCCAGAGTTACACTTTTAGCTAATGGCAAAACCAGAGCTAGGCTCCATCATAATTATGGTAAAATCATAGTGTTCATTATGTAGTGTCAAGTCATAGCTTCTTATGTTTCATTTTAATTTTTATTAATGCTGGTATATTCAGCTACATTGTAGTATTAGCAGTTTTGCAGAAAGGCTATGAAAAAATTCACAAGGATGTGGTTAAAATTTTAGTTTGCCTCTTAAATTTAATGAATTATTAAGTAATCTTTCAAAAACTTTCCTGGAAGTTTTGTACACTGTAGTTCTAGAACATGCTAAAAATATTGGGGTGAAATTCTTAGGAATCAGACAAATTTAGGGGTTACCTTTTGAGTGTGAAACACATCTTTGTGTATGGTTTGGAGTCACTCCTATGTGAATGTGCATCGTGCATCTCCTGGGAGTATAGCAAGATGTGACACTCGCTGTGTTCATGTGGACACTGAATTCTGCTGTTGCATGTGGTGCCTTCCCCAGTCAAGGCCCACCGGCACGGTGGCTGGCCATATTATTTGGTTTGGGTCCTCGTGGTAACAATGAAATGAGCATCTGAGTGCTCGTTAAACATTAAATTGTTATTTCAATACTCTTTTAGAAGAGATAGTGTTTTCAAATAGCATTTTTAGAATTTCTTAGGGCAGGTTTTTTTTAGCTTTTAAGGTATTTTTGATAAACTGATCCATAAAAATATAGGAGTTGTGTTTTTATACATGTATTGATGATGTATGCCATGTGATATTTCAGTGCTCATGTCCTTGTTTTAGATTCAAAACCTGATTTATATGTGTGTGTGTGTGTGTGTGTACCTTTTATTTATATATATCTTTTAAACATTGTTTCTTTATGAAGAAAATAGTCAGAATCTTTTCTTACAGCTTTTAAAATGTATAATGCAGTGTTATTATCAGAGCTTTAGTCATCTCATTCTTATTTTAGTTGTCAGCTTTGCAGGAGCTTCTTCCTCCCTCTAACAGAAACCCAAACTCCATTGGTTGACCTCTCCCCATCCCTCCCTCCCTCTGCTCTCCTCACCTCTTATAATAACTGTGCAGTTTTTAAGACTTTTAAAAATCAGAGTACATTAGTGCTGGCAGACTTGAGAGAAGTGAATCACAAGATAAACACACACACACACACAAAGTGGGGCTGGGGAGATGGCTCAGTGGAATAAATGCTTCCCTGGCAAGTGTAAGGTCCTGAGTTCAATCCTCGGTTCTGCCAAAATAATAATAATAATAATAATAATAATAATAATAATAATAATAAATGAGAGAAAGAGAAAAACTTCATCAAATTTATTCAAAAACAAAGTGACAGCACAATGCCTGTCTAGCAAGAGGAGGTCCCGAGTTCAATTCCACATACCAGAAAAAAAGTGGGCAAAGTAAGAAAATCTAGAGAAGATTCTGTTACAGATGAGATGCGTTTGCTAACAGCAGACATGGGAGCTCTGGGAGCCCATCTAAAGATGAACAAGAGAACAGGAGTTACACACTCATGAGAAAGTATCTGAGTGTGTAAGTACTTACACACTTAAGTACATTGTTCTTTCCATTTTGACTTCGAAGAGGTCCTGCTAATTATCTTGGAAACATGCAATAGTAGTCACTGGAATTCCTGTTTCTTTTCAGTGAAGTTACTTGAGCTGTATTTACCAAAGGCAGTGTTTCTTATAAGGAATTTATAATGCAGTTCATATTCTACTTTATTTTCTATATACCATTTTACTATACTCAGATATTTGATGTCCTCATGAATTTTTTTCTACATCATCTTCTTAATTTTGGTACCCAAAATTATCACTAGTTTTGTAGAGATAAATTGCCTTTACCTTCCACTTCTCTGTGAAAGAGAAACTCACAATTTTCCTTTCTACATTCAGAACATGAAAACAGAACTAAACTCCCAAAATTAATATAAACTACTCTTTCCAATTACCATTCTTATCCAGCAACAATGAAATTTTAACAGAGATTATTACTTTATTGGTATTAAAATGTTTTAAATAAATGAGCCAACAATAGCTCAGTCTGTAAGTATTGTTATCATATTTAGAAAGTATGGCTTAGTGGATAAAGCAGAGGATCATTTTGAAGTAGAATGAGGTAAGTAAAGCATTTTTTGAGGAATCTGTTGGAACCAATTGCAGAAAATAGAGATTTTTTTTTAGCATGAACAAGGACAGTAGTGTTATGTCGTGGACATACAAAAAGAACAAATAATGAGAAAAATATATGGCTCTACGAGGATCCCACTTGAGTGGAAAGATGAGGCATGGACCACCTAGATGGAAAAGGAGAGGGGATTCACTACTGAAGCGTACAGGATGCCAGAGGCTGAGAGGAGTCCCATAGGGGACAATCCATGGCCCAGAGTCACAGAAGTGTACTGGAGGGGCTGAAGGGTCAGACATGCAGAAGTGTCCCCTACTGTTGCTATTTTGAATGAAGAATAAAAGAAAATTTAAGTCTCGTTCTCTTACCCTTTTGTACTAGCCTCTACTGTCTTTAAAAAGTTTTCTGTGGTCCTATTGTTTTCTAATTAGATTAGTATATTTTGCAAATTTGGCTTATCTGGAACATGAATTTTTACTCATGTAAATGATTAGCAAACTATAACCCAAATCTGGCCTATTTCTTGTTTTAATATGTAAAGTTTTATTAGACCAAGCCATGTTCATTCAGTTACATATTGTCTACTACAGTGGCATAAGTGAATAGTTCATGTGGAACAGTAGCTCACCATTTGTTACCTGCTTTACCAAGTTTAAAGATTTAATATGTATGTCCCTTCACAGTAAGGGTTTAGGGACCCCTGACTAAGATAACTGAAGAGGAAGAGTTAGCTATTAAAAGCAGTTTAAAATGTCATAGTGTAATATATTGTTTAAGAATAATAACAAATGCCATCCCATTGCTAATTAAATTTATAACCTTGGGAAAGTTTCCTGACTTCTCTAAGCTGAAATTTCCTCATCTAAACCAGTAGTAGAAAGAGCACCTATTATTATAAAATATTAAAGAAAACTTAACCCAAGCACTTGTTGTTACGGATAGTAAGGCAGACTTTGTTCAAGGGAGACAGACCTTGGTGATGGGTATAGGGCCTGGTGTAGTAGGATCAGAGGAGAAGAAGGACTGGACCCAATTTTGACTTCCCCAGGATCAAGTGGGGATTTCTAACCCTGAACCCAGGTGGGGTCCGTAGATAGAAAAATCACTGTGGAGGCATCAGGGCTGCGGGTTTTCTGGTGAAACACATTTGTTGCTGAAGGTAGACCAAGGTGGTGTGTTAGGAAGGGTGGGCATTCTCCTAATAATGGACTTTGCAGGATTCCTGCTCAAACTTGACACATCAGGATAGTGAGGGAAACCCAAGGTCAGGCCTAGTCAAGTAGCAGAAACCTCCCCTAGGCCGAGGCAGAAGCAAATTAGATAATGTATGTAAAATTCTGAGCACAGTAGATGCTTCAGGTTAAGATTCAGTAAATGTTGACTATTACATATTGAAATAAACTTTTAAATACAGTACGTTACAATTAAATTACACTAATTTTAGGGAATTTTAAAGATAAATTGAAGTGTTTGTGGACCCTGGGGCTAAGAGCTCACTCTTGTCAATGGGGAGCACTTTGGTAGAAAGTTGAAGGGCAGCTGCCTGAGGCCGTGTGTGCACTTCTTTCCTAAGGCAGTCTTGCCCTGGTGCTAGACTGCCTCTTCTGACTGTGAGATCAGAGACTTCCAGCACTCAGAATCCTTCTGTGCTGCTGACTTCAGTTTGTACTTGGCACCTGTCAAGCAATTTAGGGAAACCTGACTTGAATTTTACTCAGTTTAAAAAAAAAAATATCAAACTCCCTGTTTAACTTTTGTTGACAGGCAGTGCTCTTACTAAGCTGGCAAATTAGAGCCCATGAATCCCTTAGGAAATTCAATAGTTTTGTGTTTGGTTAGGAATAAAAAAATCTCTCCTTCAACAGTGTTTGCCTCTGGTTTGGCAGACCTAACACCCCATCTTTATATATGGGATTGAAACTCCCAACCTCAAAGATACCTGGAACGAGTTCGTGTTCTCTAAAACCAAAGAATGAATTTTAGGAATGGAGATTAAGAGCAGAATATATTTATTGAAGGAGGAATGCTTCTGTCCAAGAGAGGGACAAAAGGGGAGCCAAGTTGGTTACCAAGGAACGCATCTTTTCTAGAGCAAAACTGCCAAGTGTGTGGAGTCCAAAGCGGGAAACATGGGAACTCCGTAGATTGGCATGAGGTGAGACAAAATTACAGTCCACCGGTAAGATTACAAGTGTAATTGCTTGAGTAAATTTGATTAAATTGGTAGCAAATGGGGCAGCCAGGAACAGCAAGCTGTCATGAATAGATAACAGGGCCTCTTCCTGTGAGGGTTGGGTTAGTGGCTCTTCCTGGCTTTTTCAAGGTGA
>PVKA01007357.1:11206-49096 GCA_004027165.1 Ctenomys sociabilis
ATTCAATGATACTTGTTCTATTTTGGTAAACATAGATATATTCTTACCATGCTTCCTAAAGTAGTACCAGGCTAAAAAAAAAAAAATAAAAAGCAACAGTATTGAGAACAAGAACATGTGCCTGAAGACTTATCAATATCTGAAATTATTAAAATAATTTTATTATTGAAAAGTTTAAATTCCTTATGAAACCTGGTCCTAAGGCTCCATATGTCTAGTATCTAGTACATACTAGATGCGCAGTACAATACATGTTGATTAATTCAACACATTTTGACCAATTCAAAACAACTCCTGAGTCTGGAGTAAAAAAACAGGAGAGAACTGTGACACTAAATAAATATGAACCCTATTCTAGGGATCAAAAAATAAATGCGTATTGCTCTCAGGGAACACTTCCTGGTATAGAAGTCAGACACACTCTAATTGGATTAGAGTGGGCAGTGTTTTGGGGAAGTACTGGATTATTCTGGCCCAGATTCATGGTTGTCTAAAGAGTTGGTGAGGAAGGGCTCCCTAACAGAGCACATCTGAACAGAGCTGTCAGAACCAGGAGACAAAAATAGTAGAGAAAGACAAGGATAATCTTCTAGGCAGAAGATGACACAGACACACACTCTAGATGACAGGAAGCATAAGGGAAGTGTGCTTATCAGAAACCTTAGTAGCATTTTCCCACATGTGTGGGAATGAATCATAATATGGAAGTTTTCTGTGCAGCATTATACTGGGAATTACACAGACTTTGTGTGAGAAACAGTTATTCAAGACCATAAATATGGGCATATTGGTGTTTCTTGTTTGTGATTTATTAAATGCTAAATCATAGTGTAAGTTTTGTAAATAAATTATGCAACATTAACAAAATAGTAACGTAACAACTGAATATTGGTATGTTCCGTTAACTAAAATACTCTTTTTAGCAATAAAGAGTTTGGCAGAATATGAAAGTATTTTCAGTATGGGATTTAATGCATTTTATGAAAATAAACCAGTGTAGTTTTCTATGATGCACTTAATCCAGACAAGCACTCTAAGGTGCTAGATAACAAAAGAAGGCCAATAATCAAGACTAAACAGAAATGTCAGCAAACATACCTATATTAATAGAAGTTTGGAAAACAGTGTGTTCTTCTCTCTAAAAATAACAAAGATTTTACTTCTAGTTAGGAGGAACGATGGACCTTGGGGATCTTGTGGACAGTAAGATTGATGGTTTTTTTAAGGCCAAGCTTTAAGCTTCAGGCACAGTTTTCTCTGAGCAGAAGTCTATAACGCTTATACATCAAGGGCACTTATGTAGTGATTGCAAAAATTGCAGTGAGAATTGACTATAGTACTTAGTCAGACGGTGACATTTTAGGTAGTCTTGCTCTTTTCAGTAGCTGGCTTTATGGCAGGTGCTTCCTATGACATTCTCAAGGAACAACCAGAAATACAGCATCGGGGTGACACTAAGATGAATGGTTGGAGAAGACAATGGCTTCCTGACCCTGCTGAAGGATTACCTAACAAGCTTCCTGTTTTAAAAAGTAAAATGCTATTTAGAGAAGAACCTCTAGGAAAAGAATCAGGTATCTGAAACAGTGCCTGAAATCACATTATCGCCTATTTTGAAAGTTTAAAATTTGTGGAAGACTATTTTAACTGCATAGAAGATGATGTTTTTGTTGCTTTATTTACCCCCATGCTCATTCAGTACTTTTCATATATGTGTTGTGCTTTGAACATGAAACTTCAAGAATGCTACATCAAGAAAGAAAATTAAATCCTTAATAAGATCTATAATTAGAAACATGCAAGATGAACCATTATCTTATTTACAAACCCAACAGTTACAGCAGACATTTAACATGTTTGCAGAAGGATTAAGTACATTTGAATTTCTTGTGATCCTGAAGACATACATCATTTCATTTACTTTCCTTAGTGCCAGTGTTTCTCACTTAGCCCTTGTCTTTCCCCACACAGCGGATTAAAAAAAGAAAGTATAAATGTACATGTGTGTGTGTGTATCTATATTTTCCACATATATGCAATCCACAAAGCTTGGAAATATTAAATGGGGGGATCCTGGTACCCATAGAGAATGATTCCAGAACTGCCTACAGACATGATAATCCACATTTGTTCAGGTCCCTTATATGAAATAGCATAATACGTGCATCTAACCTACTCACATTCTTCCACAAACTTGAAGATTTTTTAGATTACTCATAACACTTAATACAATGTAAATGCTATACAAATATTTACACTACATTGTCAAACAAATAATGGCAAGGGAAAAAGTCTGAACATGTTCAACACAAATGAAGTTTTAAATAATATTTTCATTCTGCAGTTGGTTAAATCTGTGAATGCAAACCCCATAGATATGGAAGGGCAGCTGCACATTGAACTCATGCATCATTCACTGCCTCATATTCTTTGTATCCACTTTCAACATGTGAGGTATTTAAACAAGATCTGACTTACTGGTCATTTAATACATGTGACTCCTGAATACTCTAAAACATGTGCAGTGAGTGAGGATGAGAGTCTAGTTCACTGTAGGCTATAGAAAGATGTGGAGACAATTGAAAGGATCTTGTCAAGACTATGTAACAGCATGTTGGTAGAGCTCCTGATGGGCTTCAAGGGCAGTAGAGCAGGAGGCATGCATATGGGCACCTACAAGCCCTAATCCAGTACAGTCAGCCCTAGAACTTACTCAGTTATTAAAACATGTTGCTCTAGTGTTACTTATTTCATTTTAATTTAAATCCTAAAATTACAATTTTATTTTTCATCCTTTCTCATATGGGAATAAATATTTTTTCTTTCTATATTGGTTTGTTTCTATATTAGTTCATTGTTCTTTCTTGCTAAAACATAGCAGTTTCAGTTTAAGTCAATTGAGAAGTTAGAGATACTTACAAAGCAGTTTTATTTTTTTGTTTTTTTTTTAAATAATTTTATTGAGAAGTAAATAGCAATGGGACAGTTTCAAAACCAATTTGTAGGACAGATTCAATAATTAATACATTGCATATTGTCTTCTTAGTGGTTATTCATATTACAAGATGCAGACATGATATCCTGTCCACAAGCATATTAGTACAAATGTTTCTATTCATTGAGTTAAGAGAAAGTAGTTCTATATCTATCCTAACTATTTTGAATATATAGATACAAAATGGTCCTTTATTTGTATCCCCTGTTTTTGTTTAGCTTTGTCAGAGAAGGGTATTCCATTGTCATTTAAATATTGTAGGTTCATGAATTCAGCAAAATATTCTAATATAGTTCAGTAGTCCATAATAGTAGTAGGTTTTCTGTAAGACTAGCAATGTCAGAAGTTGTTGACTTGAGCCTTTTGTAGCTCAGCCAATCAATGTATACTTTGTTTTTATACTTTTCTGGTGGATGGTTAAGACCAAGATAAAGTAAGACCTATATGACAAGAAATGTAACTTTTGTATCTGACAAAAGTCAGGATTTATCCTGAAACCCTGTACCACAGTTTATAGGTCCTTTGTCAGTGTCATCCATGTGGATGAGTCATTGCTGTTGCCTGACCAATTTGTTCTCTGTGAAAGCCTGAGAGAATGTTTTCTCTCCATGTGACTCTCCTTAGGCACACTCTACATCATTGATCACTTTCCTCTGTGGCCCCATAATCTCCTTGATCAGAAAATTTGGGCCACAACTGAGTTGCATGATGTTACAGTACAGGTTCTCCTGTGTCCTGAGTCCTCATTGACTTTGAAAGGCTAGGGCCAAAATGTTGGCTGTCCTTGAAGCCCTTCATTTCCTCTAATTTTTGGTCTGTAAACTTAACTTGTTAACCCTCCAGAAGAGAAGCTTACTATTACCCTACAACATAGGCAGTTGAGCTTAACCTCACTATCTGTCTGAATATCAAAGATCTTAGACATAACATGGAACAGATTTCTGTCAAGTATTATGTTAAACTTTAAGTCCCTACAGAATATGAAGAAAAAAATTAAAAAACTAAAAAATATTTTTAAAAATAGGAATAAACACATATTTTTACACAGAACTTTAGAAATCAAACCATATACAGCATTGTAGCAGGACAGGCCTATGACATTTTTTTTTTTTTTTTTTTGTCTCTTGTTTTTATTTATTATCCTCTTTTTTTTTAAAAACAAACATTTACTTGATAGACAGTATGGCAGTAATTGGTTTGACATGACAAGCAGTATGTATTTAGAAGACCAGGATGTCAGGCATTCTAAGCATGACCCTACTATTACACATTGCTATCTTCACTGCAGTTGTTTAGTTCACAGGTATCAGCATGTATAGTTAGTCAGGTTGAGAATCCTACCAAATAATCCCTAGTTTCAAAAACTTGCTGAAGATTCTCACGATCATTGCCTTAACCACCTTGTGCATATAAATGTATGACTTTGCTCCTGTCACGTTTGTTAGCTTTTCTCCTTGCCCTCTCTTCATTGTCTAATCCTTAAGTTCCCGACAAAGCAGTTTTACAATATAATCCTAGACTGTTATTCTTTGTCCAGTCTTTTACCCTTCTTCCTACCCCTGTATAATTTAATCCAGCTCCATGTTTACATTGGTACACACAATTAGCATTAGCTTTGGTTATCTCTAGGTCATAGAGCTCAGCTGGTAAGAGCAATAATGAGTGGACTTACGAGAGAGAAAATCTGGGTTTTCAAACTCTCCCAGTTGTTCAGTTAGTGACTAATTTTCAGAAGTTTTTAGAGTTCATGAACTAATAAAGTAGTGAGTGCATAGCAGCACATTGAGAAACCACTTGAAGAGTTTTAACCAGAGGAGCAACAGGGTAAGGTACTCTTATTTTGGAAGATCACTATCAACACAGTGGAGGATGAATTAAAAGTTTGCTCTTGGAGGTGATGGTAACAGTCTAGGGACACTTGATCAGTGCTTGATTAACATCTATCATGGCTGAGTGAAGAAAAAGAATGAGAATTGTGATGTAGAACAAGTAGATTTTGGTGAGCTTTAAAACAAAATATATTAAATATGTACACTAAGTGAAAATATAAATTGATAATCTAATGAAATAAAATAGAAAAATTTTATTTTCCTAGAAAAATGAAATAAATGGGTTATAAACTGGTAGGGAAGATATGAAAAAGGGAAGATTTAGGTTAGATGTAGGGAGGAATTTTTAAAATAAAAGAAGTGTAGAGTGGTTTGGGAAGCATATAGTATATTTTAACTGAAAGCAGTAGAAATCGCAAAAGGGTTTTTAATTGGAGAACTGATATTTTAAGCAACAAAATATCTAGTGGTAGCTAGTGAAGTAAGCAGCTCAGCAGTTTCCCACAGACCCCAGTCTTTGCAGGAAACTGTTCCATAATGTTCAGGTCTTGGCTTCTTAGTGTGGGCCACCTCAGGGTACAAGATACCTGCTACCAAGCCACAAACCCACACAAGGGATGCGTCTTGGGCACAAAGGAAAACTTTTAAAAGCAAGTACACCCTTGAAGAAACTATGTTCTCTAGGACTGCAGAGATAGCTGGATGGATCTAAGTGCCTGTCTGGCAAGCAAAAGGACCAGCTGTGGAACCCTGGCAGTGTGTGCCAGCTGCTGAAGATGAAGGAGAAAGAGAGATGACAGCAACAATGACGATGACCGTGTTCTCCTGTCTTGTTGACCAAATTGTATTACTTACCTGCATTTAAACCTATTGCTGGGGCCAGGAAGATAGCTCAGTAGAACAAGGGCTTGAGTTCAATCCCCAGTTCCACAGAATGAATGAATGAATGAATGAATGAATGAATGAATGAATGAATGAATGAATGAATGAATGAATGAATGACCTATTGCTGGCGTGAGAATGAAATCCGAGTGACTAACCAGATCACCTTCCACAATAGGAGGGGGACATCATCTTCCATCTTCCTTGAGCTCAGGAGCTTGCCTGCCCATGGGAACTTGGTAACCTTTTTCTTGGAGTGTTCTAAGATAGGAAAATAGGATCATAGCAAAAGGTGTGGCTACCAGCCCTTCCACTTACTGTTTTCAAGGTCTAGATCACATCAGCCCTCTTTAAACCAGCTTCTTTCTTTGTCAAATAGATAATTTTAGTTCCTCATGTAAATTAATCATGCTAATATATATAAGATGCATCAACATTACATTTTGAGAGCTCAGTAAATGGTACTTGTGAGGTGGGTGGTTAGTCATCCTCAAAGGGCAGTCCAATTTTGGGTGTCTGAATCTGAATTTTTCTCTTGGTCTAAGAACAAAGCTCTAATCAATAGGAAACAGATTAAAACTAAGAGGAGGTAACACTAAAGTTACTGAAAGTCAGCTTTCCTATTGCTCATACAGCAACAGTGAGCTGGGTGGGAGAGTGTCTTAGCTATATTGTAGTTACTGATACAAAATACCTGATAGTCATCACGAGAGAGAGGTTTATGTAGTTTCATGGTTTCAGTGCATGATCAGCTGACTCCAAGGCAGAAATGGGATGTAGAACAGCATGGTCAAGACAAAGGGGCCCAACCCATTGCAGCCAGGAAACAGAGAAAAAAGAGAAGTGGGAGACAAGCATACACTTCCCCAGGTGACAACCCAGGGATCCACCTCCACCAGCCCCTACTTCCTGACAGCACATTCAGCTACTGAACTCATCAACATTTGCATCCTTTGATGAATAGAGTGTCTCACAATTCAGTCACCTTCTAATTTTAGATCTGTAAGGGAGAATGCAGGCTCAGCTGAGGTATTTATCTCTGACCACTTCCCACACCACAATGGAGGGCTGAGAGCCCCAGGCCATCACATCCTTGAGAGGAGAGGAGGTTTCCCTTGGAAATCTTACAGGGCCTCTGTCCCCCCAACTCAGCTGCTTTGGAGTCAGCTGTTAGGCAGCACACTTGATGACAAAATAAGATATAAAATAATCGCCTCTCATCCCTTTAAATGTTTACGTGATTCTCTTGTTCCCAGAAGTGAAATTTTAATGTACACTGTTCACTAGTGCAGAAAAAGGTAGTTTACTGTGAAAACATAGTTTACTTTCAAAGGAGTGACAGAAACAAAATCTCACATTTTTCTCACATACATTGAAAGTACTCTTTTGTACATTAGTGATAAGAAATCAGCTCCCCCAAGCTTCTCAATGTCTCTAGTTGAGAGTACCAGCATATGGCATTGTTACTGTGTTGCTGTAATTTATGTAAATGTGTTGTCAGAGATGAATTAAAACTTATAGTTGTAAATCTACAAAGACACAGCTATAAGTCACACAGATTTATTACTTGTAGGTATGTATATCAAGTCTCAGGAATTACTGCCTCTCTACTAGACAGAGGTTAAAGAAGAAGGTAACAACTTACATGCCATTATACATATCCAGCAGTTTGTCATTCATTGGTAGTGAGATGAATGCAAAATACAGCAATGTAAAATGTCCTTGAGCCAATGCAATCTAATTGGTAAATTTCAGGAGGAATTTTTTAAAAAGCATTCTGAAAGAGTACCAAATGTAAAGTTAGGAAATTTAGTTACAGGCCTGTTCACCAACTTTGTTAATGACTTTTCTGAGCCTAGATTTTTTTAGGTGTGAAACATTTTAAATTCTATTGAAACTACCCAAATCCATTCTACGTGGCTTTTACAAGTTAATCATGCTTATGTGTACTGCACTCATTCAAGAAATGTTTACTGAGTACCTATTATGTATCACGCAGTCTTTTTTTTTTCCCCCTTGGCTGAAAAAAATCATTTCATCCAAGATTCTCGTTTTTGCAAAACAGGAAAATAAGGCTTGAAAAATAAAAAGCTCATTCAAGTGGAAATAACTATTAATTGTAATATAAAGCCAGTATCTTTTCTCTATGATGATATATTTATGTTTAAATGCTTCCAACTATATAAGAGTCCTTTTCAGTTCAGAGGATATTGTCTTTAGCATTTTTTTTTTACCAAACCAAGTGATAAATTAGAACCCCATAGGGAATTTCAAGATAGAGCCTTCCTACTTCACACCTTGAATCAGAATTCCTAAGACATCCATGTTTCATAGAGTGGCTCCTAGATAATTCTAAGGCACACTAGAAACTGGAGCATCTAGGTTTTCAGTAAAATAACAAATTACTGTTTATGAAGAAAACAACATGTGAGTTACTGTGAATTAATATTTAAGTTCTCAATATCTATGAAATCAGTGTTTTTGTTTTTCTTTGTTTTATTATTTTGTTGAGAAACAAACAGCAATGACAGTTTCAAAACCAATTAATAGGACAGTTTCAATAATTAATACATTGCATATTGTTGTGTTCATTGTAGTTATTCATAGTACAAGATGCAGACATGATGTCTTGTCCAAACACTATTAGTACAAATCTTTCTTCACATTGAATTAAGAGAAAGTACTTGTATATCTATCCTAACTATTTTGTATATACAGATACAAAATGGTCCTTCATTTGTATCCTTGTAATTTTGTCAGAGATGGGTATTCTACAAGCAATTTTAAAATAAGGAAAAATAACACTCCTTATACTTAGAGTCATGTAGGCTGATATGAAGCTTTTAGATGAGTGCAGTTTACTTTTTGCATTATCATTGAAAATGCAATATGGCAACAGCACAGAAGGCTTAGAAGTAAAACCCATCACACAATCCCCACAATAATTTCATGTTTATCACTACTCTCCTAGGTACACAATTATATATTTTTGAAATCATAATCTGCATACCCCCATATTTGCTTCATTATATTATCTAACTTCATAAAATTTTGATTGATAATGTTTTAGTTATTCCTATCTATCCAGAAATTGGTCTCACTGTTCTGAGCTGACTTGGGCAAGAGTCATTACATTTTCACGTTGGATTTGAGAATTTTCCTATTATGTTAATGCTGAGTTTCCCAGGCAGAGCTTTAAACTGATACATCTGACAATATACCCTAGCCTCCTTTTCTCAACACAATCACCTCTTTTGATTCCTTGTTAGTTCTTCAAATTACAACAGGAATTAGACTCTGTTCACTAAAATCTCTATTAGAAAATATACTTACAAAAATCACTAACATCTGGTTATGCCTTTGTAGCTTTGTTCCTAACAGGAACTTCTCCAACTACTCAAATACAATGAATCTAAGACTTTCCAATCTCAAGCTCTCCCTCACAGCTTGGTAATATCTTTTCTTTCGTTGTAGCAGCCATTCAGATAATTTGCTAACAATGAATAGGAAGTATTTAAACTATACTAGTGCCATACACTATTAAAATAATGTATTTCTATTTAAGTATTTTGAGGAACTTAATGCTTCCTCCATAGATGTAACTAGGAGAACATTTTTGATTGCCCTGTTTTTCCTTGTCTTCAAACCAGTACAGTTTCTAAGCTATGACCTATTGCTATATTTGGGGAATTAACTGTTTAGTTTGTTCCAAATGATACACTAAATCCCTCATGACACACCAAAAAATTATGCACCAGCCTTTTGCAACAAAATAAGGCCCTCTCCAGCCATTAGGGCCTTTCTCCCACCAAAGACTCATGATGGTCTCCTCAGAGTTGTCTTTACACAGGCTCCAAAGAACATGGAGGGGATTCAGTAGCCTCAGTAGGGATCTATTATCTGCCTTAAGGTCATAATGATACAGAGAGGAGGGTTAGTTTTGTTCACAAGTACTCACAGTTCAGTGGTGCAGTCTATTTAAGATTTCTGTGCTACCCTGTCTTCCTCAGCTGTTAACATGAAGAGGGCGTCTTGTAACAGCTTCCATCAAAGGCCATTGCTCCTCATCTGCAAGCTGTGGCTTGCACCCATAGCCCACCTTAGCATTTCTGAAGCTCTGGCAGTGACACAGAACCTGGGCCCGAGACTTAATCGTGTATGATTTTCCAAGCCTCACTTGTCCACTCTTGCATTTGTTCAGTGGATATTAGTTGTAGGTTCAGTGGCAGATACTGGAATAAATTGATGAACAAAACAGAATCCTATCATTGTGTGGAACTCAGGATGATATCAGTGCTTTTTGAGGAAGTGATGCTTAACTTGAAGCTGTGTGTAATGAGCAAGAGTCACAGTGAATCAGGTGGAACAGAGAGAAGACAGTGCTCACAGTGCCTAAAGTGAGCAAAATATTAGGGCACTTAAGGAGTCACATGGAGAAGATGGGGAAAGATGGTCTGAGACAAGGCTGAGAGAGCTACAGAACCAACTAGCCCTTGCAAGTCAGGCGGAGGTTTGATGTTCCCCTCAGTGCAGCCAGAAACCAGTCAGGGTTCTAAGCAAGTGACACTACCTGGCTGAACTGTTTTGAAAGATCACTCTTGTTACTGCATGGGGAATGGATTAGAGGACAAAAGTGGAAATGGGGTGACCAGGTAGAGGCTGTTTGGAAAGTATTCCAGACCAGAGAGAATAACCACTTGCTCTGGTAAGGAAACAGTGAAGATAGAAATCAACCAGTTTGAAAATGAAGTTTGTTGTAAATAGGAGAGTAAGATGTTCAAGACTATTTCTTGGTTTGAGGTATGAACAGCAGATTTAGTGAGAAATACCAATAGAGAAGCAGGTCTGTAGAATAAGGGGCAATAATAAATTAATAGTTCAATTTCTGAGATATCTAATAAACATTCCTGTGGATCTGTCATATGTAGCTGTATACATGGCTTGGAAGCACAGGACATAAAAATGTAGATACTATAGATGTTATTGGCATTTTGATTTCTTTGAAGCTGTGACAGCAGATAAATGTGAAATGAGAAGAAAAGAAGGCAGTGACAAAACTCCAGTTAAAAATTTTCCATATCTAGAGATGATGTAGGAGAGGTGTGTCTAGCAAAAATATGAGCATGGATGTTTTGAGGTCAGGAAGAGATTCAGAAGACTGTGGCATCTGAGGTACCAACAGAGGAGTGTTTCCGAGGAGAAATGCTGCAGAAAGATTAGGTCAGATGAAAACTGGGAGCCTGTTAGTTTAGGCAACAGGAGATCATTGGTAGCTTTCCCAAAGCAGTCTCAGTGCAGTGATGGGGTTGGAAGCCTCGCAGCTGAGCAGCAGGTGGGAATGCAGACTGTGCAGATCACTCTTCCATGAAGCTTGGCTGGATAAATAAGAGTGGTAAGAAAAAAAGCGAGGTAAGAGACTCCTGTTTTGTTGTGGTGGTGGTAGTATTAGTGGTGTTGGTGGTGATGGCTTCAAGATGTATCTTTTTAAATGTGCTGTAGGATATTTGACTGCTGTAAAATACCTGACCTGTAGTTTACCAAAGGAAAGCCCTAAGCAGTAGGAAAGGCTTTAAAACAAAAATGTGAAACATACTGTGTTGGATTTGCCGTGAGCAATTAGGCCTGCATGTTGTTTGTATGCTAGAATATCTTAACACTATTATTCTGAACCATTGTAATGTTAATATGGTGTCTGCCCCAAGAATCCAGGTGGCATTTAAGTCTTATGTTCATGAGAGTCACCGAGAGGTCATTGAGACAGGCTTTTGAAGTCACAGACTCAGGCAAAGAGCAATATCCTAAATCTATGTGACACCCATATCTGACTTTGAGGAGTCATTTGTTCAGGGTTCCACAGATTTGTTAATTTGGTTGATTTCAGAGTTTATAAAAGAAATTACTCAGTAACTTTATCCATACAAAATTAAGGAGTCAGTACTGTTGTTCGATTTGGGGAGGGAGCAGAGATGAATTATTTATTTGCTTCTTGATAAAATATTATTTGCATATTAGCAAAAAAAGATACTACTATTGATGTACACAGTTTTTAAAGGCTTTTTCTTAATTTTTTGTGAGCAAGAGAGACTGTTCCATTTGCATTTGTAATTCCTACCCAAAACAACCCTAATACAGTCTCAAGAGCTCAAACTATTTTCAAATGGTTGAGGCATCTCACTGAGAAGCTTCTCTCCTATTCTTCACCTTTTCCATAAAGCAAATACAGAACTGTTTACAGCAGCCTTTGTCTGGCTTTGGCATCGATCTTAAATCACCTGGATTGATCATGTGGTTATGGGACTTTAAAAAATCCCACTGAACACCAAAGCCTCTAAATACAATTAGAATGAGGGGTTTTTAACCTGCTAACATTGTGTCTATAGGAGTGCATTCTAAATTATCCTTAACTTCTGTTCCAGTTAAATGGGAAAGAAGCAGTATTCTAATGTGCTGTGTCTGGAATTCTGAGAATGCTTTCTATACACAGGAATGTTCCTAGTTTTCAAAATGAGGAAGCATCTAAAATCCATGTCTGCCTTCAAGTGTTTCGCTGCCTAGGCGATTTCCACAGCCAATAAGAGAGAAGCATGCAGATCAACCAGCTGTCATATCACACACTCCTCAGCTGCAGGACAACAGCAGGACTTAGGCAAGATGATCTCAACCAGATTTGACAAAAAGGTGGAAGGTCTAAAATTAAATAGGTCAACACAGATTTCTCTAATAATAGATATATATGCAGGGACAACAAGGGATCCCTTAGGAAAACTGCTTTTTAAAGACTGCTGATATTATTGCTTTTCATTTTGCACTTCCCACCATTAGGATATCTAAGTCTGAATCATCTTATTGATATTGAAATAGTTTCTGTTTTTCACTAATTATTTTTGGATTATTTCTCTGCTTTAATTAGGGAAATATCTATAAAGCTTGAAACTACTTTTAGAAACAGATTTGCCATTTTTAAAGGCAGCTCTATTTTTTGTCACTTGTAGTAGTACCTCAATTTTGTTGTCATGGTGACCACCAGATAATATAACTTTTCAAAAATGGAAACCTGGCTTTTAACTACATTGCACTAACCTGCTAGTCATAAGTGTAGGGTTTAGAGCAGACGGTTTATACTCAATCTTTCTGCAGCTAAAATCTAAATTTACTTTGTAACTGACATTAGATTTCAATAATTAAACACATTCAGTAAACTCCCTGCCAGGCTTCAAATAGTAAAACATAATAAGTATCAACAAAGGAATTATATTTGAATTTATATTCTTGCTGATTAAAAAAATGTCCCCATAAGAATTACAACTCTGGAGAAGCTTTCGATAGACATTAAATAATACATAGCCATTTTCCTCAATACTTGTGTTAGTATATAAAACAAAAATGAAGCAGTATAATCTTTTATCACTAGACTGACCAAAAAGTGATATGTGAAAATTTAGTTAAAATACTATAAGAGTGCTTTGTTTCCTAAATTCACTCACATACCATTTTATACAATTAAACTTTTCTTTCTTTGCACTATACTTTTGATGTCAGAACAATAGAAACATATTGTAATCTTTCCAATAATATATTGGAAGAACATTCACAGTTATTCAGACTTGAGCTACAATTCATTTTAATTTTAAAGGTGTTATTTAATTAGTTTTTAAAAGATGCTTTAATTTTTTAAAGTCAGAGATAAATCTTAAAATATTTTCCACTAGCTTTTCTTCTAGCCCATTTTCTTCATGTTTCAAGAAAGATGGCTTTACATATTAACTTAGAAATAACACCTAGTGATTAACAAAATGATGGATGTGACGAATCACCTTTTTCTTGAAAAATAATAAATCAACATTCCTACTCATAAATTTTTACTGAAAAATGTGAAATATTAGCATCATATTTTAACAAGATGTCAGATGCAAAAACTGTCAGCAAAATGTTGCTCTTGGAATCAGTGGAGTACATTAAAAATGTTGTTTCTCTTTTTGGAAGCACAGTTACTTACCTATAATTCATATTAGTATGCTTTTAGTTCTTATTTACCCTTCTGGTGATCATAAGCATCTGTTTGAGAGTTACAATTACTAAACCTCCAAAGTTAAGACAGCATAATGTACTGAAACAGGATTTTTTACTCAGAAAATTTTTGGTTAAGCTTTAGTCTTAGAATTGTAAACTAAAATGCTTCATAGGACAATGTTTGCACCTTTTATATTTAAGAAATTTGGTCCTGGTCCCTATTTATGTAGCACATTTTGCCCTATTCTGGTATCATTTTAGATAGGCTTTATATTGAGTTGTTTGGATGTTTTTGGGAGCCTTGTTGAAGGATGAATTTGTGATTACATTAAAAGGTTAGTTGATTGTTAGTTGCCCACCAAGTTGGCTTTGTTTTCATTTGGGGGTATTTTCCTACAGTCACCACAGTGTATTGTGGGAAATGGAGCAGGGCAGTGTCCTTCCCCCGGCTGTATTGATTTGCCCTTCAGCTGTGTGCAGTGCAGAGAGAACCTCAGGCCTTGTTGTTGATTATCTACACGGTGTCTCTGGGAGCATTATTGACCCATTGCCGCTGACTGCCTGTGGCTCTTGATTTTTCACACCGTCTCCATGACACTCATAATAAAACATACTATCTTATTGCTGCTACTCAGCTCTGGGAGCCAACGATTCAGCCTTCAAACATGGTGTTTCTGAAGAACATTTATTATATGTGGAGTAAAGTGTTGTAGTAATTTTAGGATTCTATTTTGTGTAGTTTTAATAGTTGCCTCTCTAGCAAGATTTCACACACAAAATTAGATTTCTATTGCCTTTAAAAAGGCTTTGCATCTGATGTCAAGACAAAATTTTCCATGATTAGTGTAAGACTAATCGTAAGATGCCACATTAATTAAAAGAATATTCAGTATTAACATTACATGTGACATGTTGCTGCAACATTCGTTTTCAAAACTAAATTTTAAAATGTGATATAAGGATTATGCTATGATTTGTTACTATTTTACCCATTTATTACAGTGAATAACAGGTTCTGGGTAATTTTTCTGATTCTATCTGATTAGCATGAATTAAGTTTTTTAAGTGTGCCCTAAGGTACATTTAAACTTCTGGTCAAGTAAAATTTTTTCATTATCTTGAAAGATTTGTTTCTATTTAAGCTGTAACTCATACAAAATGGCTCTCTGTGAAAATATATCCTTTTGTTTTATATTGGAGGTTTCCATTTATTTACATCACGTTATTTTAATTTTTCTTACTTTCCATATATTTTTCAATCCACAGTTCACATTATTAATTCCTTTTTACCCTAAATGTTGAATGACTGCATCAAAAAAAAAAAAAAAATTCAGGGATTTCAGAAACATGATTTATTTATTGGGTACATATAGAATAAAATGTAGCTATTTCTTAAAGATACTTTAAATATTTTAATGCACTATAACTATTACTGTATCAAAAGTAATTTAACTCATAGAGAAGCTGTAATTCTAGTGATATATCATACATTTTTATAGGAAAAATAATTCAGAGTAGGATTCACAAATTAGGTTAATATTACTGGTTACTCTTTACTGAAGTTAATTTAGAATGTTTATTCTAATACAAAAATTTCTTTAATAAATTTCATCTAAAAAATTGAGTGCTTGAGAATTATAATAGAGCTCATTTCTCCTTGGTAGTATGTATTCAATTTCAGGAATTCTCTGAACTAGGGCCTGCTTCCGAAATGGCTCCTCTATGCTGATCCTGCACTATGTTCAGATGGCAAGAAGCTGAGCACTTGAAGACATTTAAAGTCTGGTGCTTTATGTCTTTGGGCTTTGCCATTAAAACAAAAAAGAAGATCCTGCTGTTCAACTTTCATATTATCAAGGCATCAATGATTTTGTTTTAGCATTTGAAGTAATAATTCTGTATTGATTTGTGGTTTTAGTTTTTATGTTTTAGCAAGTTCTTGAGGGTAAGTTTTATGTTTGAGTGTTACATAGTTTTCTAAATGTATGCTTTTAAAAATATAAAACTATCATAAAATAGGAATTTTTTAAAAGCTTTTAGCAAGTATTGTTAAGGGGCTGGGGTCATACATGGTATAGCCTTATTGGGCTGACTCTGTGGCAGACTTGTACAGAACGTCACGAACTCAACTTGTTCCCAATTTGAATTTAGGTGTTTCTCACCTAGCTTACTTTTTGGTTTACATGCACTTGTAACTAAAAAAACCCAGTGATGGAAAAATCAACAGAAATGCATTCCAGTTCTCATTCCATCAAGTTAGCCTCATTCCTTTCAGTTAAGCAGTTAAATCTCTCCATTTTTCATGCCACACCTCTGTAGTTTTGAGACACACAACAAGGGTAGGTACCATGAAACCCTGCTCTTCCTCAAGCAGGGACCTTTTCAACTCCAGGTAGGCAGCAGTTGAGTAACCTTTCAGAAAAGTAAGGGGGTACAGTCCATCTATTGTTATGCAAACATTGTTCTTTCAGAACTGACCTTTACTTAGATGGATTTAATACCCACAGTGACAGGGTCTGAATTCCTGTGTCTCAATAGAGTATCAAGCTGACAACAACCTTGTTCACAATTGTTTTGAGCCCACCACCTGATCGTTTTTTGATAGTGTAAGGGTTGGGTTCCAATTAAACCAAAATATTTCAGGGTGTCTTTGGACATTCAGAACCACTTTAAAGTGTACACAAAGCTTCATCTAACTGAGGCATAGTTATCAGGTATTGCAAAGGTTAAGCCTTATCATCTGCACCAAAAAAAGGTGAGGTTTCATCAAAAACTTCCATCCTCACAACCTTTCGACCACAATTTGATGATTATTATTGATTATTTCACAGCCTTTCACTCATGCTCTGCCACTGCGGCCAGCCCTGATATACAGATAGGGCTGTAGTCCAGCTGAAATAAGACTCCATCTTGATAATGGACTGAGATGAGATACTGTTATTTGATAAAGATAATTGATGTTTCACAGTGAATTGAAAAGCAGCTTCAAGTGCACCGAATTTGGAGCTATATTCTGTCTGCAAATATGGCAGTTGTTTATAAAAATAGAACAAAAGAACTAAAGTTAAATATTCGGGCATGGCCTTTTAGAGCATTTTTGTGCTATGATGTTTTTATTTGATTATTTTAAAGCCTAGTGCAGAAAAAAATAGAAAAGGATTTATCACATTATTTTAAAACTTTGGTTTCATGTTACTTTGTTAGAACTTTACATGGCGTGGGTATTATCCATTAATTCCCTTGCAGATTTAGCACCTAAATCCTGTGTTTGGATTATGATGAATCGCTGTCATGCATAAACTGGGTGTCTTAAGTCAAAGTTAAATTTCATGTTGTCATTAATTTTTTGAACATTTCACCTACTGTATGAAAACACAATTTAAATTATTGATCATAAACACCATGTCTCCTGGCAAATACAATTCAAATAATCTATGAATACAGATTGGGTTTCTTTTCATTTATTATTAACAAATTTTTCTAAAAATACTATATAGCTCATTGTACAGTGTTTCTTCATCATGCTTCCCTCAGCTACCATGTTTAAGTTGATTAAGGTATCATTCATCTTAGGTACTATTCATCCAATTTCTTTTAGTCTTATCACCTTCGTAACCCCTAATTAAGCAATAAGGTTTGACAGGGAGTATGGTTATCATGAGATAATGACACCCCAAGTGTGTTGCGAGGCACAAGGTTCAGCTGAGTGCTTCTAAACCTCTAGGGGTGTGATTATCTCATGATAAACATGCCACGTAGCAGTTGGTTGGTATCACTGCTGCGTGCACACACCACTCGAGTTGGAGCAAAACTGACATTTCCTAGCCCACCTTACCATCCACTCCATATGGTTGATTTTATGAAATTATTCACTCAGACTGCAGGCTGAAAAAAGCCAAAATTTGCATCTATACTCTTGTATTTCCATGTATAAATGGTATTATTTAATTATATCTCTAAAAGAATATAAACTCACCTTTTGTTTTAAAGGTTAAGCTTTCTCAGAAGACAGGCTTCATGGAAGGCAAATACAGTTTTTATTGTCATAATTTTGCAGCAGTTAATATACTCCGTTCCAACAAACAGTAAAGGATGAGGCATTCTTAAAGCACATACAGATGAAGTTAGTAAAAAGTTCCACTGAAAATATTAATTGCACTTTTTATTGTGGCTTTAGGAAATCCTTTAAACTTATCCCTTGTACCTATCACAATTAAAAATCATCAGAGCTTCTGGTCACATGCAGTTAGACTAAGGAACTGATTTTTTCCAATATATTTAATTTTTAGGAATTTACATTTAAGTAGCTCTCTCTGGTGGTTAACATATTTGGTAGCATAGCTCTAAAGAAAAAAAAAAAAACATTAAACCTAATTTGTGCCAATTCCTCTTGCAGAAGAACTGAGAAATTCATTAATTGTAGTTAAAATGATATCATTGAAGAAATTAGTTCATTGTATTTTTTTAATATTTACCTACTAAGTAAAAGGTTCAGTTACTTTTATACAGCTTTAAAATTTGCAGAGGACTGAGTGGAAATTTTTCTGTTGTATCTTTAATTCATATTCAGACTTTTAGACGTTCCTATCAGGTCCGAGTATTTAATACATGTTGAAACTATTAACGTAGTTATGAAATTAGTAACTTCTCCGGGTAGGTGAAAAACTTCCATTTAGAAAGAATTACGATCAACCAGAAATGTTGGAGTTGTTGGGCCTTATATACTGAGTTGTACTTGATCATTCCCTATAAGTTTATTGTGTCACAGACAAAAAATATTATTTTCCTAATGAGATTATACTGCCCAATTCCTCTTTATATGTCTTGTAGGCAGTGAGCCCTACTTTGAACAGGTCCAGAATATTATTTAAACTGTGCATGCTCTGGTAATTCACCCAACCTTCATTACTCAAAAGCGTTCTTTGTTTGTTATTACAACAACCTTTGATTTTAAGCAGAAACCTTTATCACACCCTAGTTCATAGTAAATGTCCACCAAAGAAGCACATAGAACCACTACTGTCTTTCATTAACTAAAAAGTAAACATTTCTAAAAGTATCAGCTGACTCATAACTAATTTGTAGCTGTTTTGTATTTGCATTAATTTCATTTTTAAATAACATTAGGCTATCTAGACCAAATACTATAAATAAATTTTCTCTCATGTGAAAACATAGAATTTATGTTAAAACTAAAAACAACACCTGAGCATAAGACCCAGGGTTTCACGTTTTAGCACATGAACTGCATTGCCACCATTTGTGACAGCAAAACCTGCATTTGAAACACCATTCTGACCTCAGTCCATTGATGAGTAGCTGTAGAAGCTGCTGCCAGTGTCCTCCAAGGGAAAGGACCCTCTCCTTCCTGTGTCTGAAGCAAAGAGAGAACCAGAGGCTGAGCTGTGGAACCCCGTGCTTTTCTAGGTCCATAGTGAGAATCACCAAGCTCTAACATCCTTATGAATAAATCATTTTTCTCCATAGTAGGAGGAATGTTTTAACCCTTTTAAATTAGTATATGTTTGTTGTATGTATTGATGACATTCTTTGCATGGAGTTGGTGCATGCCCATGATACATCTTATGCCTTTTTAAGCCCTTCCCCCATCCTTTTATCCCCTTCCCAGTTCAGAAAGATCTCTGTAATTCCTATTATTTTCATTTTGCTCTTTGTCATTTGGGTTTCTCATAATAAGATAACTCATATGATATTTAAGCTTCTATGTCTGGCTTATTCTACATTTGTTCTCAAGGCACATCCATTTTCCTGTATGTAACTCAGGTTTCTCTTTCTTTATTGCAGAGTAGTACTCCGTGGTGTGTAAACTCCACATCTTCTTTATCCATTCGTCTCTCTTTTTTTGGCAGAACCAGTGATTGAATTCAGGCCTTTGTGCTTGCCAGGGAAGTACTTATTCTACTAAGCCATCTCCCTGGCCCCTCCAGTCACCTCTTAATGAAAATACAGGCTGCTTCCCTAATTTAGCTATTGTGAATTATGCCTCTATGAATTACTTTTGTCTTTTTTACTTTCTTTGTTTCTTTCTTTTTTCTTTTTTGGTATTTTTGAGACAAGTTCTTACTATCTTTCTCTGCAGCTAAAGTTGGGCTTGATCTCAAAAGGATGCTCCTGCCTCAGCCTCCCACGTGCTGGAATTATAGGCATATGCCACCTTGCCCAGCTGCTATATGTTTGTTACTTTAAAAACAAACATCCCACAGATGAGATCATATTCTACAGTTTTCTTACAAACAGCATAGGGGCAGGTGAGTCTGAATAAAGCAAAATTAACTATGACTCAATAATTAAAGCTGGCTAAAAGGTGCAGAGAAGTACCAATTATAGTATTCTATCCACTTTTGGACATTTTTGAAAATTACTTTGAAATGTACATTATATAAATACCAGAGTAATATAAATATTGATGCCACTGCTGCTAACACTTCTAAGGCAAGAAGTTCTTATGCTGAGCTTTCTACAGTGACCTCCTATCTAATATTTCCAGCCTCACCCCTCATCTTTGTCTCTGTGCCCTGGCAGTACTGATTGGCTTTTTACTCAACCTCAGCTTTTCTCTCCTACCTCCTAAATCAAAATTTCTCTTCTCATTTCTCTTACCTCATCTTGTTTTTACTTGACCGCCATCCTCACTTGTCCCTAAAGCTAGCCACCTAGAAACTTCCCTTGTGCATCAAGCAGTATTGCTATCTACCCTGTGGATACTCATTCTGCTCAGTACCTGTTTGGGTCTGCTTGCTTACTTTCTGTTCTGAGATTAAAATCAGCGTACATGCCTCTCTCATCTTTGGATGAACATTACACCACTTCCCTGATTCTCCTCCTGCATTGTGTAAGTAATGGGAGAAACTAGTCAAACGAGATTTGGGTTGATCTTCAAAGGGCATGAGGGACTGTGCTGAACTGAACTGTATAGTGCCTGTCCACTAGTGAGGGAGGAACTCTAAAACTTGCAGCAGTCATGTGAACCAAATAGAATAGGTTTGTGGACACACTGGGCCCGTAGGCAGTATACAACTATAGATAGAAATATGAGTGATTTGGGACTGGGGAGATGGCTCAGTAGAAAAAGTTCTTGCCTGGCAAGTGCAATGGCCTGAGTTCAATCCCTGGTTCTGCAAAAAAAAAAAAAAAAAAAAAAAAAAAAAAAGGAAAGAAACTTGAGTGATTTTAGGGTAAGAAAGAAAAAATAATTTATTTTTTCCTAAAGTCTTGCATCCTTATTTGCAGTGGAGTAATAACAACACTGCCAGATATTATTTACAATCTGCTATTATAATATTCTACTTTCAAATGTTACCCCACAGAAAAACAAACTATTACTGGAGAGCATCCATGTCATTCAGTTAAATTTCTCATTATGTGTTTCTGCATTATTTCACAAAATGTTCAAACTGTCCATGTCTTTTAAAAATATTATTTTTGTTGTGAATATATTTGGCCAATTTTTAACATTTTCCAATTCTTCTTCTAATGAATCATACTAATTAGAATTGAAGCCTGAGGCCTGCTCAGTGTAATATAACCTCAAGCCCATGCTGTTTAATTTCATAAAGCACTCATAATGAAAAAGAATAATTTAGCTAATCAAATAACAACTTCCTTTTTCCTTACCTATCTTGATTAAGACAGCTGGTCTTCTATAATCACTCTTTGAGCCTAAGGACCCATTCTGAGGTAGCTATGCCAGTAGCAAAATGCGTGGATGTGAATGCTTCTGAGCTGAGGAGAGGGAGTGCTTGCTTGCGTTGTGGCACTGGCAGCAGGATGAGCAACTCAGCATTTTGGGAGTGCAGAGAAACTATAGAATATCTTTATAAAGATGGCGCCATCTGGGGCCAGCGAGGTAGCTCAATGGTCTAAAGTGCCTGCTTAGGCTGGCTCAAGGGACTGGGGTTCAATCCCTGGCACCATAGGCCGATCCAGCCCTGTCTTCAGAGAAGGCTGAGCCAGCCAAAAATAAAATAAAATAAAATAAAATAAAATAAAATAGAGCTATCAACTTACAATGTTTCTTAGCAAATTAAGAGATCTCAAAAATGATAACATCAAGAGAAATACTGGATTACATGGAGTATTTACATATAGGTTAGTCCCAAGAAGTGAATTTTAATATTAAAAATAAAATTTTATAAAATATACATTTCTAACAATATTGAGCATACTCATAATTAACTCTAAGAGTGTCTTGAGTCCTACTTAGAAACATGAATTAAAGGTTTGAAGTTAAGGCCACATGGAACATACAGGATGGCTATGAGCGATTCTAAGCAATTGGCAATAATTATGCAAAAACAACACAGTATAATGCAAGTATAGTCAAATAAAGGCAAGTGATACAGACCTTTCTTGCTGTATTTTTTCCAGTCCTATCCTGTGAATAATCCAAGCCAGTGAACTGATTTCCAAGTTTTCTGCTGATCTGGAAGTTAAGGAATAGGATGATCAAGAGGGTCTGCAGTGTGCTGTCCATTGTTAGAATTTTCTTCAAGACTCATGTCCCTGGTTAAGCCATAGCTAGTGTTAGGATTGCTGCAGTTCTCAGGACCTTCATGGTGACTCACTGCAGCTGAACTCACTGCACACATAACCAGAGATATTCCTGAATTTATCTACCTCCCAAATCCGAAAGTATAGGGAAGTAGCTATCCTTACGTTCTATCTATTTTTATACATGTGACCAATAGGTTGAATGAAATAAAGTAATTGGGAGAAAGGACGCAGTATCAGTAGACCAATAAATTGACCTCTTAAAAAGAAAAATGGAAAATCCTCCTTAGTTATTTTAGAAATACCCAGATTAATTAAATACGCACCTCTGAGTTTAAGAAAGTGTGTGTGTGTGTGTGTGTGTGTGTGTGTGTGTGTGTCTGATAGCAAAAATTTCAAAAAATTTTTTCCAAATTGTACCTAATGCTTAGCTCTTATCACAGAACCTGTGGGTACTGTGGATGCCAAGGCTGACAGAGTAATCAATTTAATTTTTTTCCCTTTTGGAATGGAGCCATTTTCTCATCGTGAAATGAGGCTGCCTGGAAAAGTACTAAAGTTGCTGACAACTCTCTGAAGCAACTTCTTTCAGGACTGTGATTTTAAATTTTTATTATTGTAAAAAGTTTGATGTTACATCTAGGGTAAAAGGCTCTTAAAAAAGCTGAATTTGTATCAAAAGAAATGCAGAAATGTATCTAATTTACTTCAGTCTTCCTGATAGGCCTTTGCAGCTTTTAACTCTGAAGGCTCCTTGCTAAGTGTGTTAATGAGACACTTGCGAGCCACTGTCACAGGAGCTTCTGTCTAGGAAAGAGGATGGGTAGGACGTGGTATGTGGTGGTAGTGGTGGTGGGGAGCCCCTGCTCGTCCTAATTTATAGGAAGTCCTTTCATAGGAATGGTGTTTCCCTGTAAAGTGGTCAGCTTGTCTCCCAGGATAATCTTCAGGTTATGGGATGCGTATTTGGCGGGAATCAGGCAGATGAATTGTTTTCGTTGCTGACCAAAATGGAACAAACAGGGCTGCTCATCCGTTCTTCTTTAAAGGGATCTTATCTGTTCTGCTGTGCTCCACGCGTGTCTCTGTTTCAGGAATGGAAATTCTTATAGCATGTCTGAGATTTTCCTTTTTAGTACTTGGTTAACTTTTAGCATTCAAAGTGATTTTTTTTGTCTTAAGAATAGAAATTTGTTGTTGAGTTCTGAGACTATTATTTTGTGTTACCACCCCTAAAGATTTTCCTGAATAATTTAGTTGTAAACTGTTATGAACCCTGGCTGAACATGTTTACAAGTGCATAATTTAGTAGACGTTTTTTTTCTTTTTGCAGCACTGAGCTATATCCCCATTCACTCATTCATTCATCCATTTATCATTTTTTGAGACAGGGTCTCACTGACTTGCTAACTTGCCCAAGCTGAGCTCAAACTTGGCATCCTTGCACCTCAGCCTCCCATCATGCTGGGATTACAGGCTTAAGCTATCATGCCCTGCTAGCCCTGTGCTTTTGAAGTAAGAAATAGCAAAGTTTTTGGTATCCTTTGTTCATGGATTTTTTTTTTTTTATGAACTATAATCTATAGTGACCATTATGTGAGAAAAAAAAAGTCAGATTTTTTGGTTCAGTCTTCCAAACTTCAAAGCAGAACCTCTCTTCATTCTAGTGTCCCCTAAGGTTTAGGCTTCAGGTTGTAAGAGGGGTTTATGAAGTTCACATATGCATAGACTAAACAGTGTTAAATTTCTAGGAGGCAGCAATCAACTTATTAATACTTTCAACAAGTATTTTAAAGTATGGTTTTATGTTTTTCAAATGAATTAAATTGTCAAATTATCACAATTTAAGTGGCTCAAACTATTTAGCTTTTTAGCTGCTTATCACATATTTGAATTATTAGAATTGTGTAAGCTATAACATGGGATTTTTTTGAAATTCATTCTTCTGTACTTTCTGAGCTTGGTAGAAAGTCTGAAGGCAACACCTGGTGGGCATAGTGTCTCTATGGTTTTAGTATCAATCCAGGTGGAGGAGGGTCTGGAGAAACTCCCCTTAGCTGAATTCTTCCAGTTTCCTCAGAAATACACTTAAACCTGAATTCAGGGGAGAAGTTCCCCTTCCAGGTGGTTTCTGGGCTCTAGTCAAAGATGAGTTTAAGGGTATAAAAGCTGCAGTTTTGTTTTATATAAAGCATAACTGACTACATAATATGTAACTCCCTATTTGGTGGGGGGTGACTACCTTGTAGACAGACTTGCATACTACTAGAATGATCTCTACGATTAGAAATTATATTCCAAGCATAATTTATGCTGTGTTTAGTAAATACCACTGGAATTATTTGAAATCACAGCTTTCTTTTGAGTCATATCCAACGTCATCTTATTTTTGATACATACCTCCAACCATTGACTGCAGCTTCCTACAGTGTTGACTTTATACCAGAGAGTGTTACACCTAGAGTCCTGAGAGCTAGTGAATCCATGCAGGGGCTGCCATGTCCTGATGCTCCTGCACCCACCAAGTGTCAGGACTGAATCCCCAGAATGAGCCATCGTTCTGTCCACACACAGTGGGTCCCTCTCCCCAGGCACTGTCACCGTCAAACTGGATCTGCAAGTAGAAAGGTAGTGTGTCTCTACAAATTTGTACAGGGTTCTCTACAAATAGAAATGATTGCACAGAGCCAGCACCTAGAGTTACTGCACATTTGTAGCTGGATCCCTTGCTGCTTTTGAGGTTTAACGATCTAAAATGGAAGTGTAGAGCAGTAATTTGAAAGGACTGCCGAAGGGATCGGAGCGTCAAAATACCGTACTTATAAAGGGAGTCCAGATGTGCTTGCTAGGAAGCTGGCTGTGGTTCCTGCCTTGCCCATTCATCCATGTACAGAACAATTCCTGTAACACACATTGATTGAGAATCTATTTCTGCTCAGAAGGAGCTGGCCACAAACATCTACATTCTCTCTCTCTCTCTGTCTCTCTCTCTCTCTCTCTCTCTCTCTCTCTCTGAGAGCTTGTGAGAGGCTGGCCACTGTTCTTTTTTGCTTGTTTTTGTGTGTCTATTTTAGGTGAACCTAAATAAAAGGAAAGATTAAATTCATTGTAAACCTTAATCTTTGGAGCTTTTAGTTGCAGAGAGAATAAAAAAAAAGCACTTCTCAGATGCTTTTAAAGTTCATAAATTACCAAAAAAATCTAAAATTAAAATTTTCAAGAAAATTAAAATACTCTTATGATATCTTACCAGAGAGAGTAAATTTCTTAATTTTGAACTATAGAAATCTGTAGTAGTCTTACAATTAGACAAAACCAAGAAAATATATGCTAGGGATACAAATAAAATTAGGCCATTTGGTAAGCTGGGAGATCATGCTATGGCAAAAATTTTGTATCTCCCCCCCACCCCACCCCCCGATTTGGAGGCAGTCCATTGGGCAGGAAAAGCCCAAGGGAAGCCTGGAAACCCAGAACCGGTGGGAGGGTAGAGCAGAGCCTGGCTCATTGCTTGCCTCAGCTTTGCGGCCAGTACAGAAGGGGCTGAAGATCAGGCCTCCAGCCAGAAGCTACATGTTTTCTGTTTTGCTATTAATTTTATTTATTATTTTTAGCCTGTATGATCATATAAGAATTTAAACTTATTTATTCATATTAATACATGTAAGGTATGCTTAATAACTGCATTCATTAGAGGAAATTTATACCTATACATGATATAACTTGATTCTTTTTTTCCCCCATTTCCCTACACTTCATTTGAAATAGAAAACAATGTATTTTGTTCTATAAAATTTGCCTCCAAATATACCAAAAGGAAGAAACTGCATATTTTTTTGGACTTGAATGACAAAAAATAGTATTTCTTAACCAATAATAATGTCACCTGAATTTAATGTTAGTGAAAGTTTAAATAACTTAAATTTCCTGAGCATTTTATTTAAAAAGGTGTCTTACATTGATCTAAAAAAAAAACAAATTTAAGACAAACCTGGATAAACAATGAGTTGTTCAGAGGAGAGGAAGCAATTACTTTTCAGAAACAACATATATCCTTCTTCATGGTCTCTGGCAGTGTTTTCAAGTCTGATTTGATCAATAACCTCACAGTAGTGGCAGATATAGAAAAAGAATAAATGTTTATCACACTTGTAAACATCTAAGGTAAAGCCGAAGTGTTGCTGAAAAAGCAACATTCATTCTTGAATTTCCCCAAGGGTCAGATCTGCGGGGGCATTTGCTGTTAGATTTGTAAGGCTGGGTATTAATGACTGAGGTTGGAAGTTACACTAACAATGCATTTTTATTATAAATATCTGTGCATTGTTTCCTGGCAAAGTAAAGCAGGAATTGTGCTGAATTGTCAAAAGGTTTCATTTCTGTGTGGGCAGATAAGACAGATTTTGGCAACCAAAAGGAGGAAGGAAAAGTTGCTTATTTGGAACTTCTTAAATATACGTACAAGCCAGCAAACATAACCAAGCTCTTAAAAATCATTTCAGCCCTTTAAAAACTGTCTTACTTAATTTACCTGGAGATACTTTTTGGCATTCAAATCAGTAGATCCTAGCTTTTTCAGCAGAAAGATTAATAAATTAGATTATCAGTAGATGAGCCACTAACTGCCAACAACAGTGGGATTTGAAATGTTTTCTAGCAAGAGCTCAAAGAATTGGAAAAAAAAAATCATCCTTTTTCCTTTTCAGTTTATTCTCTTATTAGATCCCTAATTAAATAATAAATCTGTGTATGCATGCACCTGTGTTGAAAACTTACCTGCTTTTTGATTTTAATCTTTTCCTTGATAATCTGCACAGGAAAGATGAAGAGCAGGGACAAATCACCTTTTTTATTACGTTGCTTTCCTTACAGTTTCTGAGAAATAAAAATGCAGGAATAAAGCTCAATTGGGTGTACATTTAAGCATCATGAACTGTTTCAAACCTGGGAAAGCGGTGCTAAGTTCACATTTTAAAAGAAGTTTCTTATCACAAAGCTTTCCATTGTAGACTGTGAAGAAAAAAGTGTCTTGGATTCTGTGTGCCTCCTTCCTTCACAGACCTAAAAGATGGGGTTCAGACTGCAGCTTCCCAGGACTACACTCAATCAGGGTGCTGAGAGTCATTCACTGCTATCCTTTCAAATGCGTATTTGACACTGTAATTGTGGACATAATGCGGGACTTTTATAGGTTCTATTTATTAACATTGTATGTGAAGCCCCTCCTAAAACATGGAGATAGGTGCATGCTTTATGACCACCGAGATATCTCCCCAGGAAAGAATTGAATTTTATCAGCAGACTTGAAGCTAGTGGACTTAATGGCTTTTATTTTATTTTATTTTAATCTTTTATTTACTTATTTATTTGGTACAGAGCCTTGCTACACAGCTTGGACTCAGTGATCCTCCTGTCTCAGGCTCCCCGGTGCCGGGATTATAGGCATGCGCCACCACTGCCAGTCTCAGGGGCGGCATGTCATGCCTGGGGTTCTGAGGCTGGCACAGCATGTAGTACAGGGTGGAACCTAGGTCCTGTGCTTGCCAAGCAGGTGCTTAGACTGCCGAGCTATTTCCCCAGCCAACCTAGTGGCTTTGAATTACTCATTCAATTTCCATTACTCCTTTGCATATACTGTTTGCTTTGAGCCCCTCTGACAGAATTATATTAAATAATGATGAGTTGAAGCTAGGATGACTGTTTCAGTAAGTTAGCCATGAAGTAATGCATGTGATTGTGGAAATCTTTGTAAAATGTCATTCATTATACAAAAGCAAGTCACTAAAAAATAAAATTTACAAAATTGTGTATGTAGACATTAATCTTACCCAAGGAACACTTTTTTTATTGGAAGAAGGGTACGGATTTGAAGGAGGCCATTTATAACAGAGAAATAAATGAGATTATGCTTACAAAATGAGGTAATAGTTTTAAAATGTAGAAGTATTAAGTATTTGAGAAGTTTCAGGCCTTTTTGATTGATCCAAGTTTGTGATAGTATATTAAAATACTTAATAGCTGAAGAAAATAAGCTTAGAAATAGTTTCCCAACTGCCAGTGTGAATATCATATAAAAGGCATAATTTATCTCATGATTTCCAATACTTGAAGATGTCCTCTGTATGAAGTTATGAGTTGGGAGACTATTCATAGTTTTATATTAAGTAGCTTGCAGAGAATGTCAGTGAAACAAAACATTGACAATATAATTGTTCAATTTGAGGTGAGAATTCATAGTAAATACATAGCAGAGTTCAGTCTTTTCATATTCCTCAAAATCTATCTGAGCTCTTTATTTTGTATGTATTAGATTAAAAGAAATCTGATGATTCAGGATTGAAGTGGGATGTTTTGAGTTTAGTTTTAAGTAATTGTTGGGTAGTAGGGATACTAGAGAAATATTTTAATAATAACTAGACATTAAGAAACAGTATATCTGAAGTGGTGATTATATGTGAAACTTCAGTTGGGCAGAACAAGAAATCCATACAGCTCTTTTAAACCATTTATTATGAGGTGACTAAAATAATGGGAAAGGAGAGGAAAAACGTCTCAACCTTTTTCCATAGGGTCAGCTTCTATATTAGTTTGGGCATTCCAGCCCTTGAAAGATATCTAAAAGAAATGGCTTAGAAACAAAACAAAACAAAAAAAAAGTTCAAAGAAATTATGTAGACTGGAGGATCGACCCATGCAGGAAAGATTTTCTTTCTGATGTCACTCAAGAAGAGACACAGATACATTAAGGTGGAAAAAAGCAGTCAAGGAAAGATAAGACCAAGGAAGAAAATTTAATGTTGTTGCCTTATTAACCCATACAGTAAATTTGACAATACCAGAGGGATGGAAGAAAAATAGAGAAGTGCTAAGAACTGCGTTCTTACAGTAGATGTGGCACTGCCGGGGACCTTCCCAGGAGAGTGGAGTGGCCACGGCCTTGCCAAGGGATAGTTCTCTGAGCAGTATGAAGCTGTTTCCTGGCCCTATAGTTTCTTTCTCTGTGTTGCAAAATTTCTTCTACTGTAGTTGCATTTGGAGCTGAATTATCTGAGGAAGTTTCCTGTCTCTGGACCTGCTCAAGTGCTGTACACAGCTGCCGCAGACTGTGGTGTTCTGTGCCGAGAGCAGGCTGGGCATCCGTATCACAGTATTTATAAACTGTGATATAGATAGAGACATGGTGTAGAAGCATTTAGAGAGGATGAGAGTAAGCAAATTAAGGTTGTTTTAAGAAGAGTTACTAGTTTTTGTATCTAATTAATTAGACTTAACAAATTTATATTTTTCAAAGACTGTCCTAGAACAGAATTGAGCCAAGGAGAGGAGAAGGCTTCACTGATTTTTATATAATTCTTAATGGATACCTTGTTTATTACCCTATGGAAAAAGGTTGAGACATTTTTCCTTTCCCTTCCCATTATTTTAGTCACCTGTCCTGTTTTTCTTGATGAGTAATAAACAAAGTATCCATTAACAATTATATAAGAATATTATTTTTTTCTTTCTTCATTGAATATTAATTTGGTTTTCCATGCTTTGTTATGGGTGTGGGCTTAATTAGATGTCCCGCATTCTTCTGTAGGCAGATTTCTTTTTCCCTTGGGCCTGCTCATATTGTTGCTTAATGGCTTTGTGATTTTTCCTTTTGGAAGAGGATTAGCCTGTTGAAAATTGGTAAATTCACAGAGCAGCTAATTAGCTGTAGCCCTATGCCGAAGCTTATAGTGACAAGGAATGCCCTTTAGAACTATATGTTCATACTTAAAATGTGAGTGCATCATTTTCCAAATGCTTCACTGTTGTTCCAGCACTCTGCTGTTCATTATTTGTAATAGATCTTAATAAATTTTTGGTATAAAATCTGCAATTCTTACAAGTTAGATCCTGGATTTTTTTTTTTTTAATTTTCCAGATCTTTTATGTCTTAAATTAAATATAATACTAGTGGCTAATGAAGATGTAAGTTTAGATTTAGGTCTTAAAAACTTTTTTAAAAGTTAAAAATAGTTTGGATAAGCAATTTTGAATCAATAGCCACTATTGAGAATAGAACAAAAACTGTGTAGCTTATATGAAAAAAGAACCATGGCATACCCAAGTCTGCCAGAGAATGATGAGCCCGGATTCAAGGAGAAGAACATGGAGAGCTGATTTACAGGAAAGGTATCCTAAGACTCCCCAAAGGACAGCAAGGGAGCACTCTACTTTGAGACCTGTTAGAAACTTGAAATGCTTCCCAGAGAACAGCCATTTAGCCTTGGGCTGTAAGTAGGTAGCGTTTTTTGCCTGCCCATTTCTCAGGGCTTCCAGACAGTAGCAACTAAGCCATCTCACAATGCACTCTTCTATAGTATATTTTTCTATACATACATGTATGTAACCACTTTAATGAGGCATAGTGCAGAGATAAGGAGCTCATTGGTTGAAAGCATGTAGCTTGACAAATAATAGCAAATGTGTGTAAGAACGTCACCGCCACCACAATCAGGCTAAGAATATATCCATCACTCTAAAAAATGTCCTTCTGCCTCTTTGTAGTCAGTCTTCTGACCCTGACAATTGCTGATTTTCCTGGTGGTGAAGTTTTATCTTGTTTAAAGTCTTAAGAGAAATAAATTCATACAGTATCTAATTTCTGTGTCTGGCTTATTTAACAACATCATATTTATGTTCACCCACTAACCTATATTTCAATCTGTTTCTTATTAGTAACTAAAACTAAACTAGTCACAGAATCCCCCGTGTGAATGCTTAAATATAAAACTGGGCCCACCTATACAGTAACAGAAGATGTTTAGTTATATTTGGTCATATTAAATAAAAATAATTATTGGAACAGACATTATTACTGGAGTTTATTTCTATACATGATTGTTATTCTTTGAGGTTTCACTCCCTTTGTTTTTCTCTCCTACAATGTGTTCTAAATTCTTTAAATTAAAAGGAAGTATTGTTTTGTTTTCAGAATTGTGTAATAAATTCATAGCTCTTATATAATTTACCATGCCCCCAAGTCTTGATCCTGGACTAGATATCATTGGGTCAGAAAATACTTACATTAAAGTAGTAAATGCAATGTAACTCTGTAACTGTACTATAATTTTCTTTATGAATATGCATGTCAGTGTACAAGTGAATTATCTAACCAAGTGTACATGTGTGTGCATCCTAGAAAAATGTAAGCTGTTCATTGAGATCTACTAATTATCATATTATCAAATGTAGGACAGGAGTTAATTATTTCCACAGTCAGACTTTAGCAAGGACATATTCTCTGCACCCTACACCACAGATATTTAATTAGCAAAAATAGATCAGATAAGATGTAAGCAAAAAGTATTATTTCTGAAACACTCCCTTCCACTAATGATATAGACTAAGAAAGTGAGGTAACTTGTTGGTTGTTACATTTAGTGATATAATATTTAGAATACACAATCACACCTTGAACACACATATGTAAAACATTCTGTAACACTGGAATGACTGCAGCTGTTATTGCATCTTTTCTGGATTAAGTTTGGTCAAGAAAGAAGCTGCCTCATTTCTAGTTGTCATTTGCCCAGGAAGTAAAAGCAAATCGTAATGAGGGAATCACAGCAGGAGCGCCTCCTAACAAATGAGGGGCGCATATTGACTGGCAGCCAGCGTGCCATTTCAGTGATAAATGTATTTTTATACACTGCTGTTCAAGGTCGTTCACCGATGTCCTTGAATGTGCAGCCGTCAACAGTCATGCAGTTCACTTTCTAAGCAGCTCTAATCAGTGCACGGAAACCTTACTTTCCAAAAAGAATCAGACGTTTCTTGGATGTATTATGTAACTACAATATATGTATATTTTTACTGCAATTGTATCTTGCCATTATCAAAAATTGATGAGAAATCAAAGAAAATATAAACTTATATGACTTTTGGTAAGGTGAATCCATATGATTTACTATAGTGCTCAAAGAAGCCAAACTGGATTGTAGATAAATGCATCATTAGCCCTTTTATGTGTCGTGATTCTTCAGTGTTGAAAATTTACAAAGAACTTTCATAATCTAGGAAGTCCAATCCAAAACTTTTTATTTAAAGATTTCTATATCTTTAATTGGAGTAGGGTTCCCCCCTCTTTTGGTGCCAAGGATCAAACGCGGGTGTAACTTATGCCCACTGACGACACAACACAAAGCTACAGACCAAGTCATCTGTATATTTGAAATAGAGTGTATATTTGGGCAAAACACATTGGCCCAAATCTAAAGAAAGTATTCTCACTGACTTTTTAAGCATGTTTGTTAATACTTTAATAAATACTCTGCAGTTTTTAGAGAGGAAGAAAATGACCAAGTTTACAAGGTTTTTTCCAAAAGTAAACCAGGCATCTGTATGTAAATGATCAAGAGTATGTTGTTAGTTTTTAAATTTTCCATAAATCTAGCAAGTGTTTTCATATTAATCTCATATGAAGTAACTATTTGAAAAGTTAAATCATAGTTTGAATCACACAATATCTTTTTTATTTATGTATTTATTTATTTTAGATAGAGTTACTTGCAATCCTCCTGCCTCAGCTTCCCTCAGTGCTGGGTTGTAGGCATGTGCCACCACACCTGGCTCAGTAAATATATTTAAGGTCTTCTCTTCTCTTCTCTTCTCTTCTCTTCTCTTCTCTTCTCTTCTCTTCTCTCTTTCTTTCGGTTCAGGGATCAAACTCAGGACCTTGCACTTAACAAGTAAATGTGTTTAAAATATCATTATTATTATTATTATTATTATTATTATTATTATTATTATTTATGTTTAATTTATTATTAACTCACAATACAGTTCATAGTTGATGTACATTCACTGAGAACCCTACGTCCTTCCTGCTCTGTGTTAGCTTAATTTGCCATTCGTGCAGTGTCTCACCATCTCATCTGTGCACCATAAATCCTACTTGTTTTGGAGGTTTTTTTTCCATTTTTCTGACAAGTTATTCTCTCTTTTCCCTCTAGGCGTTTATTGTATTGTGGTCTCCAAATACAGTGTTTTTTCTGTCCCTCACTTTACCCCAACATGCATAGACGCACACATATACAAGTACACACATCTTCACCCTCCATAAGTCATCAGTGTCCATAATGTGCACACACTTTCTACCTAGCATCTACTGTTAATCTCATAACTTACTTAATTTCTACCTGAGTACATGTGCAGAGAGACATTCATGTGATTTTACAGTAGAACTTTGGGTGAATTCAATGTCTAGGGGTGCAAGACAGCTAATTTCATCCTTTTCTCTTATATGCCACACAAACTCCCACTAGCTTAAGAGCACAAGGCTCCCAGTATATCTAGAGATGCTAGAAATTAGAGCTGGTGTCTACAGGAGACTATTAGGTTTCTGTTTCATGTGGACCTTGAAATTCTTTCCGCAATGGAACTGTTATAAATACTCCTTAGGAGAGTGAACTGACACTATAAATTTTTAAACATTAGAAATTCTCTAGGCTTTTGGAAACTAGAGTAGAAAGTTAACTGCAATCTGTGACATTGTTTCCATGAATAAATAAGTTCAGAGTCCAGACCACTGAATTCCAAATCTAAAGGCTATCTTATTCAGTGCCTCCTTATATAGAAACACTGTAACATATGGCAAAATTACTACAAAAAAAATACTGTACCAAACTGTGTGTGGAAGGAAACAGTACATACATAAGACTACAAATGGGATTTCTTATATCCTTGTAGTTACAGTAAAGGTGTGGTCTTTTTAAAGAACTCTCCCTTTTTAAAAAGTACCCTAACCATTTTACAAAAATGATTACTCTCTACCTTTTCTAACCTATAAAAACAACTATTGATATTTGTTAAATAATGTTTCTATTTTATTTCTGCACACATGTTTTGAGGGCGCATACACTTATCATGTAATGTTATGATAGTAATGTTACAGTTTTAACCTTAACACTTAAAATGATCTGAAAAGTGAATCTCATCTCAAATAAATGAAATACTTTTACAAAAAATTAAAGTAGTGCAGAACACTACAAAATTGTACATTGTAGGAAAAACTGATAAAATTTATAATTTCAGAGACAAGCTAATAGTCTAGAAGGATATATGCCAGTGATTTATTACGATTCTAAGGGCTGTGATTTGATAATAAGAGTAGCTTTATTACAGATGCATGTTTCCAGTTAATTACAGAAAATTCAAAAGGCTGAAATTAGAGATAATTTCAGTTTCCTTTTTTGTTTCTTCCTATATTTTTCAGTGAAAGCTCTATAAATAAAAGACTCACTTCTTAGAAAAATAGTTTTTGCTAGTGCACATTTCATGAGCCTTCAGAAATGCATCCCAACTTCCTTCCTGCACTTATTCCTAAGAGGACAACATCCCATTAAATGGAGTGCTTTGAGTTCAGTTTGCATGTTTTGTCTCAATAAAAGTAACATGCATAGTGAGCCTTTAAAGTATCTATTAGTAAGGCATGGAATGTTCTAAGACATTCATCTGCAGGCTACATACATGCCAACAGTTATCAAACAGATTGTGAACAAAGTGCATTCTCAGTTATAAGCGAACAACTTCATGGAGTCATGTCTGCTTGCAGAGAACATAAGTTCAGATATCAAAGTAGTTTGTTTCCCTTGAGGGTCGTAGCTATTTGGATAGCTTGTCAGTGGTAGAGAGGGCAACAAGTGGGCTAGTGTTATTGATTTTCACCTCGTACTACCAAAACATTTTTCACTGACAAATATTAATTGCTTATTAAGTGCTAAAGAGTTTGATGCTCCAAATATTGAATTTTATAATGAATTGGCCTTTTAGTTTTGCTCATCATTAGGCAATATGATTGCATTAAAGATACAAAGGATTAAGCCAACATATCTCCCACTTTAAAGAGCATTAAATAGATCTTCCTTTGGAGTTTAATCATAGTGACAGGATATTTAATTGACTTTCTTTTGCTTTGAAATGGCTTTTATTTTACAAAACTAAGGAACGTTGGTTTAAATATGAAGTGTATGTCTAGAATTAGTAACAAAGAATGAGGTATGTTTATTTGTTTTCCCTGCCACTTCTTTTACAGCTGAGACACAGAGAAAGGGGTAGGGCTCTCTGGGATTCTACTATGTGAATCAGTGAAATCATATCAGAACAAAATTGGTGATCATGATCATTAATGTGAGTTTTTATAAATTATTTATTTGGTTAAAATATTTTGCTTTACTTGGAAGAAGGTTCGGCATGTCAACATGGAGAACCCAAACACACGGCCATACACCCACAGAAATACATAAAAATTCATTTGAATTTTTTGTGTTTTCTCTAATTTTCAATATTTTTTTCTTTAAAAATTTTTTTCTTTTAAAATTACAATTGAAAAGTCTTAAGCATATTATGTAATTATTTTTCTAGATTATAATTTATGCATAACTGATGAAATTTAAGTGAGGTTAAATTAGAGAAATTAGATTGTCTGTGTCTACATCCATTGTTCAGTGGCTGACATTAGTACCTTGGAGTTATAAATTTAATTCTAATTTAAATATATGTTACTAATGCCATTATTAACTATAGTGCTTCCTCACAAAATTCTTTACTTAAAATGGAAGTCATACATTGAGAACAACTTTGCAGTCTTTCTCTTAAAAAATTGAGCCCAGGGCTGGCGATGTAGCTGCATGGTAGAGTACTTGCCTACTCTGCACAAGCCTATAGTTCTATGCCTAGCATCACAAAGAAAGAAAAAAATGAGCACAGTGGCTCAAGCCTGTAGTTCCAGGTACTCAGCCGAAACAGGAGGACCAATTGGGCTCAGTGCACTTGTCAGCACTGCTGCTGCTGGCATGTGTATACCTGACAGTCATAATTTAAAGGAGGGGAATTTTATTTGGCTCATAGTTTGAGGGGACGCAGTCACAGTCAGTTGACTGTAAGGCACCATGGTGGAAAGATGCAGCAGGGGAAAGGTGCTTAGTTCATAGCAAGCAGAAAGCAGAGCAGGGCAGCAGCACCACAGAGGAAGGGCCAGCAGCTATACGTAGTGCACAAGGTCAGGTCCCTGTGGCTCACTCAAATACCCCCACACATGTGCTCCACCAGCCCCAGGACAGCTCTCAAAGCAAGCAAATTGATACAAGCAGACTTAACTGTTACATCAGAAGTCTGAGAATGACCTGAGAAACATAGCAGGATACTGTCTCAATAAAAGAAAATACTTAAAAACTAAGAGTTCAAATCTGAAATTCATAAAATAGATCTAGCTACCCTTTCTGCCCACTACTGATACTATTAGTATTCCCTGTCCTTTTATCCTCATCCTTTTCACTATGTCTCTGCTTCATGGATCCTACCAAACACTAATCTTTGGTCCCTCAACAGATATTTTTGGAGAGATTGTCTGTGTGCTGATAACTCCCAAGTCTGTTTATCTTTCCATAACCTGTTCCTAAGCTCCACAGTATTGTTCTGCCTTGGACCTGTTTCTGAACACCCGCACGACTTACCCACTTTGACATTCACCTGTCCCAGACGCACCTCAGTATTTCCCATGACAGCTTCCCAGCCCTGCATTCCTACACCACACTGCAATCCTGTGTTCTTTGCCATTCAGTTTGGGGGACAGCAGACACCTCCCCACCTGTCCTCTCCTTCATGTCCACACCACACCCAGCTTCTCCTTCAGGTCCTCGCCTATTGGCTGTGCTTGCTTTCTCCAAGCACACACACCCCCTTTTTTTTTTTGTAGTTTCTCTCTTCTGTACCCTCTGCCAAATTTTTCTTAAAACTAGTCTGATCATTCTCCTATTCAAAAACTTTAGAAAATTCTTTGATCATGAACTGAGTCCAGACTGCGAAACAAGACGAAATCAATTTCTTACCTCACCCTCACTGCCTTTGGCCTTGATCACTTCTGTAGGTGAAGGGGCCCAGAAGTGTTGGTCTGTTTTCTCAGTCACCTTTCTCATGTTCATTGTATACAAGTTGGCTGAGACTCATCTCTGCTTAAGACAGGCTTTCACTTCTCTTTTTAACCAACTTCTGTCAGCCCTGTAAATATTAGCTCAACTGCTACCTTCTTTTTTATTCTTGTGCTGCTTCTCTTACCTCCGAAGAGAAATTACTGTCTCTTCATCTGTGTTTCTGTAATGCCTTATGCATATTTATATTATGCCATTTATTATACTATACAATAGTTGTTTACTGTCAACCTGTCTCCTCTCAGATTCACCAATAGTCATATCTGATTTTGTAGTTGAGTATCTAGCACAGGCCCTAGGACAATGAGGGCAAACCTTTTAGAACTTTGAGTGATACAGCCCTCTGCAGCCTTGCCACCCCTCGGGCATAAGGAGTTCTCAAAAAATTTTAACTACAGTTATCTAAGAAATATTTAATCCCTTCATGTAGGCAAGACAAATACTATACTTATCTTACAAATAAGCAGTTGTAAAATGTTGCCCATTCATAAAACTAGCAAAGACTAATTGTAATGTAGTAGGTGAGTTTGGGCTAGTTTAGGAATAATTCAGAAAACTACCAAGTATTACTGATGTTATGTTGCCATAGTAGTTGTTGTAGAACATTTGCAAATGTTATAAATGTTACTATGTTAATATTAAGAAAAATTTAGATGTTATATTAAAGTTAGGGGTCTAATTTTATGTTTTTATAACTTGGCAT